>JBCFXI010001748.1:0-41327 GCA_038496175.1 Ampulex compressa
ATATTACAATATTATATATGTAAATGTGTATTTAGTGATAATAGGAAATAACGAGTATTTAGTTTGTATGCATACTGTAATATTATAATATATATATATATAATATTACAGTATACATACAAATTAAATCTTCCATTTCTTTAGAAAACATATTTCGTTTCCTACGACAAGACCATATTCGGCAGCGATTACTCGAAATTCGTGCTCCACACTTTCGATGTCGGTTACCTCGATTCCATTGTAAACGGCGATCTCATTGCCAGGGCAGTAATTCAGGGTGAAGTTTCGCCTGGAGGGCGAGTGCTCCTGTTCGTTTCTAATTATCTTCATGTGCACGGATATCTTCTCCGTGGACCTGCCGAAGAACTTGTAACTGCAGAGCGTGTGCGGCGGATACCAGCTCTGGGGGGACCTGATGTTCTCCCTGCTGCGCTCGGAACTTTTATAGACGAATTCGCAATTATTCTCGTATTTCGTGCCGGGCGGCTCCTCGGTTTCCTGGAGGGAAAGCTGGAAGCCGTCGTGCATTATCGTCCCGTCGTTCTCCGCGTAGAACTCGACGATGACGTTCCTGCCGCGCGAAACGATACGGGGAACGTGCCCGTCGCCGCAGAACTTCGACACCTCGAGGACCTTGCCGTTTATGCTCTCCAGGATGGCGAGGTAGTCGCCCACGCACAAGGAGCTGCCCAATTTCTCCTGCTGCCGGCCCCTGATCGAGTGTCCGTACTCCTGCGCCTTTTTCAACGAGCGTACTTATCAAGGTCTATTAACAATGATGGGGGGCAGAAAATTTGTGGGGGGGGGGGGGTTCGTTGGACGCGCAAAGTGGGCGCAGAATGTAAATGGGGATGCTGGGGTGATTAGTGAGGAGATAATTCGGTTGTGGAATTTCAATGGGACACCGGTGGGCCGATTGCAGTTGAGTCAATTTGCGTGATTGTTGGATACGAAAGATTTTTGCGGGGCGCGCGCGGAAATTTGGGATGTCTGGCATTGGGCTTGTTTTAATGCTCGTTAGTCGCATTAGAAGAGGCCAGGGTGAGCTGGATATATAGCATTTCTACGTAACGTGCATAAGAAGCGGAGGTTGTTAAGCCGATTTAAGTATTCATTGGGCATGTTCCTGGGGAGCTTGGGTTTTATACAAATTCTGAGAAACTGCGGTGGTTGAAGGTACGTTGATTTGGAGGTTCTTTCGAGAGGTTGAATTCCGAGGAAAGGAGAGAAGTGGGGATTGTTGAAGTGAAGTTAATTATTTTTTTCGGATACTCGTGAAGTCATTATCTTTCGGAATTGTGGAAAAACTGTGTCACTGAAATAATATATTTTTGATAATATGAAGGTTTGGATAATCAGCTCGACAGGATTGTCGATGATATACGATAGGTAAAAACGATTCAAATATTGATTGTACGACTTTGCTTCCGTCGTGGCCAACTATGGACAGTACTTTGAATCTTAAATGTATAACCAGTTTTTTACGATAAAACCTCGAATTTAGGAAAGAAATCGGCGGAAGCAATGTTGTACACCTAATATTATCTACTTATGATTTGACGAAGCAACGAAATTATGAGTACCCGACGAATATAGATTATGGTGAATGCAAGTATGCATGAAAAAATCAATTTCACGTACAGAACGAACGTACACGAACGACTGCACCATCCACATTCGTTTGATTTCATGGTCATATGAAAACGCGAGCCACGCACGGGGATGCGGTGAACAAATTTTATATTTTACAAAATAAAACCGCTAGACAAAAATCGAGTGTATACCTCAGGCAAATAGAATGTAAAAAATAACTATGCTTTTGATATCTGCGCAATATTTCATATACGTATTTGAGTTTCCAACTGGAGTGCCACTAACCGAAGAAAAATCAGATACTTTATTCTGGAATTTCCCGTTCAAAGTGAATTTTAAGCTAATTACGATATGTCTTTTGCTCGAACAATTTACAGCGAATTACAATTTTCTCAATGGTTTTATAGCATTCTAAAAAATAGGTACAGAAACGTAATATAAACCTAAGTACGCGAAGGTCGTTTTACAATTATCCCTTCTTAGCATCAATCTCACTTGAGACTATTGATTTGAGATCATTAAAAAATACTAAATAATCCAAGTACGCGCATCGACATCATTTTTAACATTTTAACATTTTCAACATCGCCATTTGGTCCGCGATGTCATTCAAAACTTTACCATTCAAATTTGTCCTCGTAGAACGTCAAAAAACTTTGTAACTGTAACTATAATTCTAATCGTTAAGATAATTCTAACAGGGCACATTTTAATCTCGTAGCAAAGCATTTTTTTTCAATCAATCTATCAATATATATTATTATTATGATCTTTCACCCGAAAGTAGTATTTTCAGAAATCGAGGAAATGATACATAACAAGGGAATCGCGTAGGTATGAAAAATCTCGGATTTGCCAAGACTTATAAGGTACCGCAAATCTTTGACCGGGGGTGTGCACATATCACCAGGAAAAATCCAGAGACGATGGCTGAGATTTAAAGCCAGGACCTTCGAGGTCACGAAGTCCGAGTCTTTATCCATTGCATCCCCACTGAGCCGGCGGTTAACGTACAGACACGAGTCACTTGCTCACCGTCTGTTCGACAGGATACGCGCTATTTCTTGTCTACCTTATTTTCTCCAGCTAAAGGAACACGCATTCTTTTGTGCTCGACTTTATCTTACTTTATTGGAGCGTTAGTCGTGTATTGTTTACGAGAAAGCCGGAAGATTGCAGGATTCCCAACGCCAGACAAAGTGAAAGATTAAAAAGAAAGGGATGAAAGTAATTCTTATTTTGATACGAGGTCAATTTCTTAAATGCTTGTAATCATTTGGAATATATATATATATATATAAACATATACACATATATAGATGTATATGTATATATATGCGAACATTGAATGACCGTCACTGTCGTTCACATGAATTGTCGTACTGCGAATGATGCGGATCGATCAAAAGGGTATATCTCAGGGGTGCCAGCGAATGCCTCGTGAAGGAAAAACACGAGATTCGTATTGTACTTGCGTGCCGAAGTCTACCACGGCGATCGTTCTTAATTGACTTTAACGAACGAATGGAGCGTCCTATTGCCCGCCCGGCGATCGTTTGTAGCCAGGGGTGAAAATCCAATGTGACGACTTTTTGGAATATTACTTCCGCGAAGTGAAGTCCATTTGGCGGAGCTCGAGAAATTATCATTTCACCGATCGTTATAAAGGGTACGCGCTTGGTAATCCATAACACAGCTATATCGCTTTATAATTGCTGTTCTCCGATACGGTGACAATTTGCGCCATCGGTTTGAGAAACGTACGTGGCCTTGTCGCTTCGTACAGGTAAAGCCCATTACTATTCACACGTGACTGGCTTATAAAGCGGCGAGAAAAGTTCCCCCGAGATACATGTTAATCGCGTGAAATTCGTGCGCAAAGACCTTCGAGGTTGTCCAAAGGGATCACGCGAGGGATGGGGTTAGATTAAGGAAAAAAAATTTCTTCCTTGTAGAACGATAAACGTTTCATCCTTCGCGTGACCGAGGCATTTACTGTGCTATCGTCGTCCACGTGGTGGATCGAAGCCACTCGTGGCTGGTACAAGGGGGTTCTCAGCAAATCCACCAGATGGCCACTTACCGAATCTTAATCTCAACAGTGAGATTTGGTAGAAGGAGGATCTCTCATCTTCACCCCCTATTGTTCCTCAAAAACGTTCCACTATTTCACCCGAGTAACTCGCTAATGTCTCGTAAACCACGTACAAATTATACAATTTCTCCTTTCGATATCTTATCTCATTTCGCACGTCGTTCGATACCTGCCATTTGTAAGCGAATCTACGCAGATAATAAATTTCATTCTGATTGTATACAAATCGTGTGGAGGAATCTATGGAGATCAATGCCGTCTCCTATCGCACATGACAATTATACGCATACAAGGCGGCCGTGCACGATTATTAAGTGCATGCAGACGTATCAGAAGGGACATGGTTTTACGCCTTCGTCCACAGTCCACGTTTAGGTACTTCTGCTGAAGTGGAGAGTGTGTTCCATCGGCTCTTTACTCTAGCTTATTGTGCGCTCTGCCATGAAACGTCTAGCCTATAATAATCATACCGATATACAGCGAACTCCGCAATGTTCCTCTCCATCGCTCGTGCATGCGCCCATATTCTCTCGTGTGGGTGCGACCCCAATGGTAACACGGCCGTCAACCCGCCATTGCGACATGGACGTGAGGTTACGCGCGTGAAGGAGAAGCGAGATTACGTTCGTAGATCCTCGCATCGTTCAAAGTGCACGTTTGGTATGGGAATAAACTAAAGTTGCCTGTTCTTTGGCACGCTAATGATTTTCTTGCCATCGAAAAAAACTCCTTTTTCCTTTTCAGAATTATCAGAATGAAGAAGAGTAATGATTATGGGCAAATTGAGACAAGGAGTTTGTTTTATAATTTCTTGGACTCAACCACCAGACTTAGAGATTTTATCGAGTTATCGTCCTGCTCGTGAGAACCCTATGGTTTCTTTCTTATTATTAAAGAATACCGGCTGTTGTTCTTGTAAAATTGACAAGTATAGTCGTGTTCGATGGTATAAGAGCGACATTATCATTGCGGCATGCAAACCTTGTAATATTGCAAAATTTGAATGTACGAAAGTTGTTTGAGGTTGTTGACGTTACTTGTATTTATCGCTGTTAAGGATGCTATCGTACTGTTTGTTGTATATCGATATCCGATATTTTTATTGGTCGGCATATGTGATACATCAATGTGCGGTCATAATCGTGCCACTGTATAATACCATCGTATGCATTTTCTGGTACGATTACAGTTAAGTTCTCGTATGCAATGGGCTCTTATGTACTTAGCCGAGTAATCGATTTCGTACGATTAGCTGGAAAGGAGAACATTGTCGTGGTAAGGGTCGTTTTTCTGTCTATTATCCTCGCTATCGCTATAGAGGTTCACATTACCCCGACTGCGAACCTCTGGGCGCCAGGAATTTCACCACGTGCTTTCCCTTCCTCCTTTTCTCCCTTGTCTTCCCCTTCCTAGTTGTCTCCCTTTTCCCGTCTACCCTCCAGCTCAGCCTGGGCTTCCCCAACAAAGGGTACTGGTATTTGTTAGCACATTTTATGTCTCGACATTGATTGAACATACGTATTCCTTTAACGCATTCCAAAATCCGCTTCGGCCTCCGCGAGGAAAAATTGCGTGCGATTTATAAACGATTATTAAGCCGCCAATGCGCAGTTCGCTTAGGAATTATTTTACACGGCCGCCTCACGCTTTCGCATTATACAGCTAGGCGCACGTAAGTGAATCACAAGCACGATAATTAATAACGACAAACAATAAAACGATTATTCCGACACCGGCAGTAATATCGCCTCGAACATCTAATAGGTATGGCGTACCTATACCTGGAGGTAACTTCGTGCGCGATTAACTACGGTCCCCGTGTAAACGATTGCCTTCTAGCCGGCCTTATAATAAGCGGGTTAATTAGAAACCCCGTTGGAACCTTACTTTTTCTACTTTCACGAGGTATGTGGAAAAGCAATCGGAGGGCCGTAAGAAGGATCGATTGTACGATTACTATATTTCGTTCATTGCCACAAATCACGGCTGGATGCAATCTCGCTTGGTGAGCCTGGCAGGTTTTGTGATCTAATTATACGTTGGGTACTCTGCTATAACTAAACTATTACCCATTACGTCGAGTAAGGCTAGATTATGTTTACGTTCGTACCATCGGCATTGCCGTTATTAATATTTCCTCGACGATTTCGATTTTCTGGATGCCACGCCGAGGCACGGGAGCTTAGTTTGCTTGGTACGTTTCCGTCCGGTCGAAGGCATCCGATGGATTGCTTCGACGAAGCTTGACGAGGAAAACGTTCCGCATATTACTGTTATCTTATGCGGCTATTTATTACGGAATTGAATTATGTAACGACAGTATCACTCCCGTTTAAGCAATTATGATAATCGAATTCTACCGTCTGTATCCTCTGTAGATTCATACCGTGTAGTTTTTTTCTCTTTTACGCCGGAGAACCTGTTTGTAGCTAACATGAAAATTGGTTTACATTTACGACATGGAGGGTTTGATGCGAGATGCTAAGGCGATTATGCGTCTCGCTTAGCGAGTATTAATTGTTTTAACGAGGCGCCAGGATATATACCGCGATTAACCACAGCTAATTTTTTGCTTTCCTCGAAAGCTGCACGATTCATTTTTCTCAAATGGAGAAACTTATTTGAGACCAATGCACGATGATTTGAGATTGAGATGATCTTTCGAGGCTTCCGCTCTTTGTATGAAAAATTTACGATTCCGCATTTCCTTTTTTTATTTTTTGCTTTTCATAATGTTCCGAATGGACAATTGAGGGAATCGCGCACGTTCCGGATGGCTTCGATCATTATTTGTGCAGGATGGATCACGCGAGAGTGTACACACGTGTACGAGGGATCGTGCTTATTCGTCAATGTTCAATGCGCATCGATGCACTAATGTTTATTCAAGTGCAGCTGCATCAGCTTCGCGCATCCGACTCTTAGTGGCCTTCGGACTTGACTCGAATGATTTCTAATAAACGTCGGCGATGCTTGGTGAAATATTAATAGTATTAATGGTACGTGTATCACATAGGTTAAATGGGATATCGTTAACACCTGAACTGGCAAAACGGTTAAAGTTATATCGCATGAAAACTCACAAAATTTACGATAGAGTATTTTCGAATAATTCATTTTGTTTACCCAACGAAAGTCATTAAACATATCTACTTTTTCCGTTCGCCCTTCTTCTTTTCATAGCAGTTCATTTTATTCTTAAGTAACGTGATGTAGAGCCTTGAAAATGTTTATCAGCATACACATACATGTCGCGTTGCAAAAATTTTGGTCGTAGCGTCTCAGCAAGGAGAAGTATCCCGACAAGAAACGTACGTACTTTATAACACACGTATAGCACAAAAAAATTATGTTATACAGTATGGCGATTGTAAACTCTCGATAAAGTTCCCTGCTTTGGCAGCAACTTTCTTTTAGTTTCCTGGAAATTGTGGATGGGCCCTTAAGGGGCATCTCGCTTACGTCATCCGATCTTTGGGCTATCTGTGGGGGCCTCCGAAGACCTATTACCTTATTTACGATTCGCACGGCCATTATCTCCCGGCAACAAAGTGAACCGACTGGTTTTTCGATACGATCCTGCGTGCACACGTATATCCCCCATACCATCTTTCCTCCTCCCTCCACAGTCCTCCCCTCACACGCCACCATTGATTTCGCCGGTGTGAAAGGGGAATCGTTCAGACAATGAATACAAAAGGCCACGGACACAGAGGGCAAAGCTTGGAGGCACCTCAAGAATGGAAGACTTTTGTCTTCCCTCGTTAATAACAGTTTTGACATACCTGGGGGAAGGTACGGGTGATTGGACGGCTTATGGTGAAGGCAAAGAAATTATTGAAAAATTGATTTCGCGATTCGTACCGTCCTTTTGATCAAAATGAAGCATCGGCGTGTAGTTCATTCTCATATGCGAGGATGCGTGTGCCCATGCATAGGTGAATCCGCCGCGGCACACGGTGGCTGTGAATGTGCCCGATTCGTTAAGCTCAAAGAGGAAAATCCGATAGCCGCGCCAGGGGACGTTCGGGGGGAGGGGGAGGGAGGGAGGGGGGGAAAAAGAAGAGAATGTAACATGACGTAATTAAAAAAATGGTGTGACGCCCCGATCGACCGGTATTGAATTATATCGGAATAGGTACCTTCGAATCGGCGCTTGTCGTTAATTAATAACCACGACATAAGTATAGCAACTCGCATCCTGTAATTGGCGACCGTACGATTTTAACTAAGTTCCTAACTTAACCCCTCCCTTGCTATCGAACAGCTATACGGAGTACAAGTATTAAGAAGAAAATTCATGATATTTCTAGAGCGTATAACCGACAGCAGCGGGAGCGACGTTTTGTAACAGATATTTATACTCGCGCGTATTAATTAATGGCGACGCAGATCTCATTTGTTTGGAAAACTTTTTACGCGTATAGCGCGTTGTATGTGTTACTCCTTGAAGAGTTCGAAGTAGGTACTTTGCGTTATACTCATTTCGGGGAAATTCTGTTCCACAGAGGGACGATTATTTAATGCAAGATATGGTTCGAACAAGGCGAACGTTCTGAGCGATGCAAGTGAAGGCGAATTAGCGAATGACCTGGCTGTCTTCGAGGCTCTAAATCTGGAACGTGCGATTTAAGTTTCCGTTCGAGCATTTATAAATCGACATTTACGTCACACGCGGTACTGCTTGCTAATATGATGATAATCAATTGTCCTTATTAAAGGCCGCTACGCGTATTCCATTTTACATCAGATTAAGAGAAAATACATGAAAAGTCGGTCAGAAATTCCAGAAGGTCGCGCGTTAAAAATAATTCTGGTTTACGCGGTTGGATAAAATCGTACGAGCTTATTAACGATGCTTAAACGAGTAGATATATAAAAAGTTACGATCATAATTTTGTAATAAGCAATAACAAAAAGTAACATACGGAGGTTTGGATTGATATGTTCTTGCAGTTACTGTATCCGAATAGACAAGAGATGAACTGTATTTTTCGAATTTCTGAGGCCCTCCCTGCAGAGCGTTTATCTCTGGAATATTGGATGTCGCGTTATAACGACGCGAGAGTTTTCATGAAAACGGATTTGTCGTCCGGCGTATCAGAATAGATATATCTGTGTAACGGGGTTAACCAACGGAACAACAACCTGTTCGATGACTGTTCCGTTTGATGATTGCAACAAGTGAGGCCCACCACCGTCCTTTCCCCCAACCTGTTCCCAAACCATTTTACCACCGACTGCCACTCCCCGTTTCGAATCCAACAAGTGGCCAAATCATTCAGCGCGAGGCTGCAAACCCTTGAAAAACTGAAATTTTCCAACCGCTGGACAGTCATCGAGAACGTATACCGCTTTTAGACGATCTTGCTTTTCTTAGGGCAGACTCTTCGTTGAAGATCGTGTCTTTACGGAGCAACGTACGAAGGAACTCACGATTGTTAACATTTATAAACGAATAATACACGGTACATTGTATTTATACATGGTCATAGCATACCGAGCCGCGTTACATCCACCAGCCACAATAGAGCTGCGAGAGGTAAGAGCGGAAACTCGACGTGGACAGTAGAAAATCGTATCTACCTCTAAGCAAGGACCATAAAACGATTTCCCAAATAATCTATTCATCCCACGAGACGTGATTTATCCTTAAACGGACGCGCAAGATGACGCGCCTTGAGGGTGGGAAGAAAAAATCATTCGACGTTGCTTTCCATAACACCGCTTATTAAATGTCGCGCTTGTAATCCGTCAAACGGGCTTAAATGCTTTTCCTATCAAACGCGATTGACGTAGCCTCACAGGTCGTGTACGATGTAATCATTACTGTCCTCGGAAAGCTGGATCCTTTTCTCCGTAATTTCAGCCGGCAGAGTGCCGTCGGTATACGCGGCTGAAGAACCCGTGGACTCAGACCTCGCGGTACCTGGTGGAATGGGTCTCATTAAGGACGCCTTCATGGCCCTTCATCTTTGGCTCTTCAGGCCTCGCTTCTTCCTCTCGCCCCAGGAGGCGCTCGTCTTTTATACCTGGGTGCCCTCTGCTCGCATTTCTGAGCTCCGTTTGTGTGTTGCGTACGCCTTATGTGCCCAAAGGCCATTCGATGGTGGTTGCCGCTTGTCATCTTCGTCTTTAACCTCGTTACGACTTAAAGGCGTTACCGAAATGAACGGCGACGCATCGGTGGTTCCTCTTTGAATTCAAGAGGCTCACAAAGCTCACGCGTGAGGTTTATTTAAAAGGTAGTTTACGTTAAGGCCTAGGAGCCTGGCTTTGGCAGCGATCCGTGGAGCGTCCTTATTGCCCTGCCGATTCGACAATGTTACGCGCGAACGTGCAGAGGTTTGTGGGTTTGATAGTCTCGATGCATTCTTTAGCCGCGCTATTCGCGGAGAGCGATATTTAAATTTGATACGATTAGTCATACTGTTTGCGTTAGCGTAACGACATGGAAATGGATTCCACGGAATAGATTTAACGGTGGGCGATAATATACCTTTGCGGGCGCATCGAGTGTGCAAGCTATTATCGCGTATTATATAACGAAGCTTAGTTCGCGCCTGATGCGCGACATTCAAAGATCATTTAAACAGCATATTTGACTGTGCGCCCGACCCCGCCGACGTGAAGTATTAAAATAACATTCGCAGGTATCGCGCCATTGATTCGCATTCGTCCAGCCTTACGCGCGGATAATGCGAGCTTCGGAAATGTTTCTCTCTAAGCGAGCCTCAAACTCCCTAATCTCTTCGTTACGAGTTTATCCTCGCTTCATCATTCCTCGTTCACTTTTCTTTCTCTATCACGGTCCCAGTGTTGTGTATGCTAATCGAATTCTCTGGTCTTTCTTTTTTCCAGGGCGGCGGAGGAAGCGGCGGGGCTGCGGGAGGGCTGAAATTCACGGTGGCCGACACTTGCGAGAGGATCAAAGAGGAATTCAATTTCATCCAGCAACAGTACCACTCGTGAGTCTTTTTCCTTTCTTTGACTCCCTTTTCTCTTTCCCTTCGTCGACCCCGTCTATTCGCCCCCCCCCCCCCAACCCGTCTTTCCCTCCGCCCCTGTCTTTCCAGTGTTTCTTGAAGTCTCCACGATTATTGACGCTGATGTTTCCTCGAACATCCGCCTCGTTTTCTTCCTTCCTCGTCGAAGGTTGCCGCAGCATGGGATCCAGCCTGCGCCGATCGGTTCCTGTCAGTCGTTATACCTTCGTGCGCGAGGCGTCTGTTTACTTCCCTGGAATACCAAATCCGAATTGTCTGTCTATAAATATCGATGGATCTGGGGCGAAAGGAACATTTCGGATTTTCAATCCATTACGTTTATATATGCGCGAGGAATATTCCATATCCTACGTAGATTTTTCCAATACATCGAAATCCTTATGAAATATGCACTCTTGCCCTGTTTCGACGAAAGGTACGATGATTCGAGCGCGGCCGGGTGCAAAGGAAGCTTTGTAATAATAATTGTTCAGCTGGTCGAGAGAGTTTAATGGAAGTATTTTACGTTTTGGGATGTACTCTTAATATAATTGAACGCTATACACGGTTTAGAGCGTGATACGAGTTATTTTTGTGGAATAAATTCGCGTTTACCTTCTCTGTTTTAATCCTGCTCGGTATTAATCCGAGGTCGCAAGAGTTAAAATTTGTACTGTTTTATCATTTTTATAGTCCCCCAACTCTACTGCACTTTGTTTTGCCGACTTTACGCAGTTGCAGTATTCGCAGACTCTCGGTCGAATCCTGTCAATTGCGAAGCTCTCCTGCAACTTAATACCAGTTTGTATTGACCGCTTGAATCCATTTACATGAATGTAACGCATTAAATATCCGCTTGGCTGAAGTCAAATGACTTCCTCGAGCGCGAGTGGGGAAGCAATAGATAAAAGTAGAAGGCTGATGCAAAAAGTCATGTAAACGTTTGCTCCGGGCCATGAAATATTTACCGAGAGAGGGAGAAATAACGCAATATCACGATTTATGATAATCGAGTATCTGTTCGGCGGCAACTAATTATTGTTCTGTCAGCTAGTTTAACTGCGGTCGCTTTTTAGAAAGTTAATGACGGATGTACTTTAATCAGGGGCTGTATGCATTGTTGATGGAACTTTGAGGCGCACTATGAATATTGATACTTCTTTGGAAAAGAAATGCAGAAGCAAGTAACTAATATGGAATATTTATCGAGCAGAGTAGGCGACCGTCTTCGCGATTGATTTTTTGTCATGCTATTTTTAAAAACCTCTCCTTGGAGGACGTGCATAAAGCGTTCCCTTGCTTAGCGTATAGACAAATTTTACGACAATACCGCATCGTTAGTATGATACAGGGCGTACGTAAGTGCACCCTATGTTTGTGGTACATACGTACGTGGATGTATACATACGTACGCTTGTACATTTATCTTATTTACAGGCACGTTTCCTTAGCTCCTCCCAAGTCGTCTACCACTACCACTAATATGCCTATAACCTTATTCCTTCTTATTCCTTTGCCTTTCTCGTTCAGGAACTCGATCTTACTTCTAGAGACACACCGCCCCCCCCCCCCCTTCCTCGAATTCGCGATGCTGCAAATCCCAAAGGAGAAGGTAGTGTCTTGTCCTATATGCGGTATAGAGACGTACACGTCTGCGCGCACCATTTCCGCTTTAACGCATGTTTGACTCGCCCTATCCTCAATCGCTTTTCACTTTTCAGACTGAAACTCGAATGCGAGAAGCTGGCCAGCGAGAAGACCGAGATGCAGAGGCATTACGTTATGGTAAGGCACTTTGTAAGTTCATTTCACCTTTTTATTTTCGCCGAATATTACTTTCTCGCGGCGGCCGAAAAGAGATCGGGCACGAAAACACCGGGCTGGAGGGGGATTGATTAAAGTGGGAAATCTAATTCCGCAAGCGCCTCACATTTTGCCGGCTCGCAATTTTTCAAAAAGTCTCTTGCCCCGGGGATGAAAATTTTCGATGGAATTTTTTGCACAAATAATGGAGATTTCAATTTTCCATTCGCACGTTATTAACCGTATGAAATGAAATGTCGGTTGATCTGCGATTTCATGCGGATGAAATTATATCGCCGGGGTGTCCCATAGTGCGCTCACGCCGATAAATCTGGGGTAGCAAAATATGTCCCGGTAGGGAAGTACACGGCGAGGGGAATTTCGTGACGGATCTTACATTAAATCCTATTGTCAGGCTTCGTTGCTCGGTAAGCAAAGCTTCGCCGCCCTCACATAAGGTCTAAATACGTAATTAACTAAAATACAAAGTTCTCGTCATCAAGGTTCGTAAAAACATAGAGGAATATTTTGCGATGTTCTGAATAGATTAAAAGATCAGCGGCAAAGCCTGTCAAGGATTTGTAAAGCAATATCCTTGCAAAGTGATGAAAAACAATGGATACCCTTTTCAGTTTGATCAACGACTACGAACTAATAAATAATCGCCTTCTGTTATACTACGTTGAAAGACTATAGACAATAAAAATCAGTCAATATTCTGCTAGTACATCTTGTCATTTCCGTGCGATCTTAAAAAATATTCTAGACTTGGCAATGGTAGGTATTAGCGCGATCGAGGAGACGAACTTTATCAATCAGGTTAAACCGTCATTATTGAATGCACTGCTCTTTGTCGTTATTCCCTTCAGGGCTGCGGAAAAACGATCGATATTGTTCTCGCTTCATATTGCCGGCTCTTCGATTTAGTTCCCATCAGCGCGAAGGCAATTAGCTCAACCAACCGTACTAATCGTATTGTCATCGCTAAGGCGCTTAACTTGGACTTACCTATATTAAAGTGCAGCATTAACGTAGACCAAAGTATTTCCTGATGCGATGTTTAATTTTCTACTGCTTTATTAAATATTTATCGTCGCGCTAAGTTGGCCAACTGTGGCTTTTGGATTTTGCGCGCGCCCATTGTCCGTATTCGTTGGGGCATTTCGATCAATGCCCCGAAAATCATTTTCTCGAATTTCCCTCCCCGCGCGAACTAGAAGTACGAGCAAATCTACGCGCTTGGTAGAGTATATCTCGGCGATCGTTTCAAATTGATCGACATTCTTGCCTTCTATGAGATTGGGTTTAAGGCTCGTTTTGAGAGCGACAGGGTGGATGCAGCATACCCGCCCGGAAATTGAATGCTCCGAATGAAATATTGGCTCGGTCGGTCTCTTCGTTTGCTAGTGATTCGCACGTGCAAAAAATCACGTATATATCTGACGGTTTCCTTGAAATTCGTGAGCCATATGTCGCCTTCTGAAATCGATGTCTATTGATATAAAGACTATCTGACGAAGAGTCGATATACCGTCATTCTTGTTACGAGCGGCAATGTTGAGACAAACCGCAACTTTCTGAAAGGTGGATTAATCGAAAGCATCTGACACACGATAGCCTTGCTTTTTATACCATTATAATATTTCGCGTAAGGATTTATTTGAGGGATTCACTAAATTATATAAAGTCTGGTTTCCGAGGCGCTCCGTAGCGCATTGACAGCTGCGCAGTAAAAAGTAAAACGGGCAGATGCGGAAAAAAATTGAATTACAAATCGCGGAGGACGCCTTCAGCCAGAAATAAATCTAACGATTTTTCACTGTACGCTTTTCTGCAAGGAGTTATGCATTTCTGCAAACTGCTTTCCAGATACGAAAGCGTTTGGTCTGACATGAAAGGTCAACAACCCCGGAATCTCAGTTATACCTACAGCTCGCATCGAAGTAAAAGGAGCGTTTTTGATTTTTACTACTTTTCCAGCTTTATCGTACGAGCTCTCGCGCAGAAATTTAATGTCAAATCCCAACACACGCCGTGACTCGTAAACCGATACGTATATTTAATTTCTCGAGAAGCCTTCGAGTCCTTCGACGATCATCGGCAACGCGAAGCTCCATAATCCGAGGGACGATAAACCTTTGGAAAATCCCCCTGCACGATTGATAATCATCGCTTAATCATTACGAGTGTAAAATCGAAATTGATTACTATCCGGTACGGCGATTATTAGATCAAAGGCCAACACCGACGGTGGATACGACTTTCATTATAATCCCATAGCCCGGCCCTGGAGATCCTACAGAGCTAGCTGTACGCTTGATCGTAATTGTCGTGAACTATACCATCTCTGTAAACTGCTACACCGATGTGACACCGTGCAAGTAACCAAGCAGCAAGCTGAGCCCAGTGGTTGGGGCTTGGGGGTGCCAGTGGGAGTGGATAAGGGGGAGGGGGCGGAGGTGACAGAGGGGTTGATGGGGGTTGGGAGTTGAGCCGGTAATCGATATCTCCAAAGTAAACGAAGAGAGAGAGAGAGAGGGCGCGAGCGAGAAGGAGCGCGGGGGAGGGCGGGAGGGGGGGCGTAGAAGGGGAGAGCCGGGGGGAGGATAGGGAAAGGGAGATGGCAGAGGCGAGAGGAGCGAGAAGGACGCGGCACGGCGAGGGGAGAAGGAAAAGAGGGGGAGAATTAGAGACAGAGAGAGAGAAATTGATGTCGAGGGTTTGTCAACCACCGACAAGTACATATTATATATGTGCAGGCGCGACACGGAGCGGTGTTAGTGTGTCGTATATACGGGCTACGAACGAGTCTCTGATATTCTAATTCTGCCTTCGTGTATCCCGACGAGCCACCCTTCCGCCTCCTACCATGGTTCATCCTCCACGATTTTCATTAGGGTAACGTGCCGCGTAAATCCGCGCGCCGCTTCAATTTTTTTCCTCCTCGTTCGTCCTTTTGTGCACCTCGTCGTACGGATCATCACCTTTACAGCGATGTTATTTTATACCTTTCCAAAGACGGTGGCAGCCCTCAGCACGGATTTCATATTATTCGATTTATCTCGTCCGCGGTGTTTTCACTGTTCCTCTTAACGGAAGGTTTGGACAGACGATAAAGTGATTCCACGCCGCATATCGAATTACCTTAGCCAGTGGCATGTTAATATGTATTACGAGGGTTTTTCCGCGCGTCTTTTCATTCGCCGAACGCTTCACTTCAAACGTCCGCGCTGGAACACAATGCTCCAAAAATGCTTTACTCATATTTCAGCGACGCCACATGCTCGTTACTTATCGAGTTTTTGCCTTTCCTGATAAAAGGTTATCGTCGCAATATTATCCTGATATTTTACTTTTCCACCTCGCCTTCCTTTTTTCCCCCCCAAGGCGCGTTGACGTTCTATTTTTCTAAATGATAGATAGCGCGCACCGAAATTTCATTTTTATCGCGAAACATTATCCCGCTGGTAAATTAATTCCCCGAAGTGTCGCTTAAACGAGGTTGCCCAGTTGAGTTTTCCCTCTCTACTTTATTTCTGCATGTGGCTTTAAAACTGAAGGGAAAAACGGAAGTGTGCACGAATCCTTGGACCGTAGGAAAATTAATTTGATGCTCATTACAATAAGTTTAATGCGCTTAGCCGTCGAAGCGCCATATTGGAGATGGCCGGATGACAAATAAAAAGGCAAGCTTGATTATTGAAAAAAATTTAGTCGTTGCATTTTACGTTTCGAGAAGGGGAACCTTTCGATTACCTGGGTTCTTTCTGTGCCTCATTTTTTTTCCACCACGTAACAAATTGAACATAACCCACATCTCGGGGCACGCCTCTTGATTACTTTTTGTTTCTCTCATTTACGTTCGCCGTCTGCTTTTTTGCAGATTTTATTTCCGCCTTTTGAAGTTTCTCTCGTGCAATTTGGGATTTTTTTCCCCCGACGTTTACGAAGTTCCATAACATCGCGCCAACGGTTGCCAGCAGAGTTAACCGTTCCACCGAATTCACCCGTCTCTTTTACGCGCGCTATTTCTGCACTTTTTTAAAGTGTCTTTGGCAGTTCCAAATTTTGCGTTGTACCGGCTTTCGTAGCAAGTTGTCGTGCCTCGAAGACTATATTCCTCCATTGATTAATACTGACTGGTTGGAACTACGCTTCAGTCCGTTATTCTTTAAAATATTTTTCAATCTTCTGCAATTCTGATATCGAAACGTAATCCTAGAATGGAGTATATTTTTCTTGAAGATATACTTCGTTTGCATACGAATCAAAGTTACTAATTGAGCTTTGCAATAGTCTTTACATTCACATTATACCGTCAATGACACTTTTCATTGAATTCTATTAGATATAGCCAATTTTGTATTATTTCGATAGTTTTCCTTTTCCTCCCAACGTATTGTTAATATCATTTTTTTGTTGTTTTTAAAAAGTTAAATCTCATCAATGTTGTATACTATCGTCTCATTAATGCGCACTCAGACTGTGAGTGTAACGTGTAAATTTCGGCGTGATCAATCGATGGAATGAAAATGGAAACAGGCAAGGGGAGAAAGGTGTGACATGGTGGAATGGAGTGCAGAAGCAATTAGATACTGGAGGAGAGTAAAGAACGCGCAGAAGGGAGAGAGCAAGATCGAGTGAGAAAAAGGGAGACTAGGAGGCTCAATCACCCTGGCAAAGGCTCGCTACTAAAAGATCCATATCGAATAACCGGAGAGGGTGAAATTATCGGTACAACCCCTATTATTGGGTTCCGAACAACGTGAAAATAGAAAAGGGAAGGCTGAGAGATGAGATCGATACAACCCTCTACCACCGTCAGTCCTTCTTCATCCGATTATCGATTTGGCCTGTCCAACTTTTTTCCCTGTACTTTGGACTTCAAGCGAATCGGTGTATGCTTCATAACATAAATAAGAAGCGTTTTATATTGCAAATTAAATTGCTTCTCGCCTATATATATCAACAACGTCCGGCTTAATTGGTGTTAAACGCGATCGTAAGAAGAATAAAATGATACACCACGGGGAACATAATCGATATTCATACAATACAAAGCGAATTTTCACCTTTTCAATTCAAACCGCAAACATCGCCGCTACGATCGCTTCTATATATAATTCCACACTACGATTATTTTTACACTCAAGCGGATTTCTCTTTGAATTGTTTCCTCATTAGCCACGATAACGGACTCCGGTATTGAGCTACGATCGCGTTCCTTCACACCCGTCCCATTACCGAGCCATCGCCGGTACTTTTACGCGCGTTTAATTAAATCGCGAGATACGAGTATCGCCGGTCAGTGCATCCTAAACTGACATTGACACGAGGCATATTAGAAACAGGATAAATTATCGAGCTTTCCAATGTTGGACGAATGACATTCCTTTCGGTAAGTGGAGAAAAATTTTTTGAACGACGTTTCTACATTCGTAAGGTGATATTGCCCGCGGTCAGACTCGTTTAAGCACTTGTGTATGACTCGCGCACGAGGTTGGCCGCGTCGTCTACGACGTACCAGCTTGGTTATCGACTGCATTATTAAGTTGGTATATTTCCATGGCCGATGATATCGATCTCCAGTATCTGTTGGATGGCGTGTGTGCCTTCTCTCGACGAGCGGAGGCAGCCCCCTGAAGCCATTCGTCCCGGAACGAGCGGCTAAAGGCGGACACGCAGTGCTAAGCGACAGCCACTAACCGATTTACGATCGCGCAAGCGCGCCCACGAATCGTATCGTCCGATGCACTTTACTGAAACACGGGGTGGATCGAACTTCAGGGTCGGACGTAACGCATCGTTTCTCGCCAGGTTTTCTTGCCCCTCCATACGCTCTCTCTCTCTCTCTCTCTCTCTCTCTCTCTCTCTCTCTCTCTCTCGACAGATACCGGGTATCTTATCCTAGGAGTCGAAAGAAGCACGTAAAATATATCTTACTGCCCGGAGACTCGATTGGTTGAAAGTCGAAAAATAAAGAGTTTTTGATATTAACTTCATTGTGGAATGTTGCATCAAAGTTTGTAACCTGGATGGACAGGTCATTGTCAGAGAGAAAGTACGAAACTTAGTAGACCTGGGATAATGTTTTTTAGCGAGTAATTTAAAGCGTTATAAATGCTTCTGGCGGTAATGTTGTATCGAAGAAGTAAATTGATATGAAAATTAGTGACGAAACGGTTCGTGAAAAATAAAGATGAGTATTGAGGGTGTGGTCAAAACCGCTATACTGCAGGTTGAAAATTAATCTCTGAAACGATCAATAGTACAGAAATCAGGCTGAGCTTCGACTCGCACAGCGCGTCCTATTTTTACTTTTACGACTTTTGCGAAGGTGGTATAAGGCGTCCCGGAATCATTGGATCTACAGGTAATGCGTCCCTGAACGAGCGGTTGATACCCAAGTGACTTCAGCTACTAACCAATTTACGATCGGGCGACTGCGTCCACGAATTGTATGTAGTTAACCCAATTGGAAAATGGAAGGTTCTTAGGGGTGGTTCCTGTACCTCCAAGCATACCCACTTCTATGACTTTTTCGACTGCCGACTGTAATATTTTTCAAAGAAATTTGAGTACCACACGATAATTCGATTTATTAGAGTGCGTTAAATCTTGCACAAAAAAATCCATGCGTAGAATACATATACGTGCTGAGGATTTAAATTATCCTGACGCGTTAAAAACAGGTACGCATTTAACAACTGTGCATAAAGACGTGCTAATAAATTAAATTGGTTTTTTTTCCGATGATAATTAGTTATAGGTAATATTGTTAAACATTGGCGGATAGACTGCAGCTTAAATTACGGATTACAGTACTTCCATGGCGTACGATCCGTAAATCGAAGTGAAAAAGAATTCCGAGTTATATCGCTTACGTTTAAATAAATCGTTCGAGCGGAAGGAGGGGAATATGTCAATTTTACAGAATAACAGAGATAGTGCGGAAATGTTTCTAGCGGAACAAGTATGGAAAAAAAAGTTTTCATTCCGATTACTAAAGAACGTTTCTGATGTTTCTGCAAGCACTTATGCACTAATGTTTCGTGGTAATATCAGCGAGGATATACTGTTGAAATATCCGAATAGTTGACACATGAAATAAAAAGGACCTGCTTGGCTATAATAAAAAACAAAAAAAGAACAAAAGCAATTTGTGCATTCACATCGTTCATCCTAGGACCTTGGAGTGATCGAGAAACAATTCCGATATTCCAGAAAAGGTCTGCGCACTAATGTATAATGGCAATATCGATGACGTAGTATGTTTAAAAAAAAAAAAAAGAAAACTGCGTGGATTTTTGTGCAAAAAGAAAACGGAAACGGTCGGTTGATCCACCTCGTTCGTGGGAGGACCTTGTAATGATCCCTGCTTTTCTTTGTGGTTGCTGGTAGTAGAGCAAAAGGAGCAAATGGTATAGAGGGAGGCAAACGGCAGTATGACGGTTCTCATTTTGCCAAGATTTACGGGAAGCCGGTTGTATTTATTAAAAGTTTCGTACCGTCGTGCTTGCGCTACTTGCAGAATTGTGGAGCGTCTAAAATATTATTGTAAGTAGAGGAAAGTTAAGCGCCGCTAATGAAAGAAACGCCGGTCACGGATAAAATTCAAGTGTTAAAGTTACAGAGACCCGTCAGGGGTTTCGCTGGTTTTCAACCCACCAGAATTGGATATCGGCGAGATTTACGACCGATAAAAATTGGCCGTTATCGTAAATTACTGTATGGCGTGCTACGCGGGTATCCAGACGTATTAATTATGATCGGAGATCAACGCGGTTTAGAAATTGTCGCCTCGCTTATAATTAAGGCCCCGCGCTTGCCGCAGTATTTAATTATGTGCCCTGATTTTGTTTGTTGCAGTACTACGAAATGTCGTACGGCCTCAACGTCGAGATGCACAAGCAGGTGAGTCAGGCGCTGCACGTTTAATATTTACATTTCGATACGATCACTCGCAATCGAGCGTGGCATCCGCGAAAAGTCTTACGAATATTGACTTTCCATTACACGATTGGACGATAACGCTAACGTCACTGTTAAAACTGTCACGCGAGCTTTCCGCTTAACCCCCGGGTGAAGTTTACAGCCGAGTATGAATTTAAGGAGAGGCGCCGTTGTAAGAAGGTCCATCCGATTTCTAACGAGCTTTCAGACTTGCGAGGGTAGCTTAAGGATCAAGAGATTCCCGTTAATTAACTTCGGGATATATCGGCGGATCTAGCACCTACGAAACGAGTGCCACTAATGAGGACTACCGGGCGGCATTTCGGCCGGGAAATCGTGTAATTTCGGCTAATTAGGGGAAACACTGGGACATCCCCCTCTGTCAGCAATTTTCTTAAAAGCGACCACGACCCCTCGTTGCACGCGAGCCGGCTGCTCGAAAGTGGGGACTCCTAAACTCCAAACAACCCTCCCTGACACGACGAGCTGATATTCATTAGCGTTAGCGGCCGATCATTTCTCACCCTTGTACCCAGGGGCGCCGCTTAATGGGGTGCAAGTCGAGGGACAGAGTGGGGGCATCGTTGCCGAATAGGCTCGTCCACCATTAAATCGGCACGAAATTGCATCCGATGACTCAAGGGGCAGAGACTAGTTGGCTCGAGCTGTTTTCAGGTGTTATCTTGATCGAGCACATTAAATCCTTTCGCTGAGCCGTGATCGGATACTTTTAACTCGTCGACCGTTTTGGGCGCTTTAACGAGTCTCATACTCCGCGAGCGTCCATGTGTGTCGGTTGTTTTTATTACTTGTTATTTATTTCTGGGAGTAAATCTCTGGTAGTGTGTAGATTTCAGTACACGTCTCCCACACTCAAATAGTCGATACTGTATGCCTCTGTATTGAAGTGACTAAGAATATTCTTAATTTTTTCTGTGCACGCGAGCTTGTCTTATCTTTTGCTCGACTATGCAGAAGACTTACTATCTTACTGTTTGCGTTGATTAATTTTTTTTATCGACTATTTTTGAAGTAATAATTAAATGTAAATTTTATAACATCGATCGTTCAATGAACAAAGGTATAATTGTGAAGCACAATATTTCTTATGGGTGCTTTAATTCTTTGAGAATATAGGGAATATTCATGTCGCTGTTTTCTAAGGTTGCATGGAATACTGGCGCCCAATGCCTCTCTTAGAGGCACGTTCGAATTTTTTCATCGTTGTGAGCAAACAACTTTCGTAGCTGGGTGGAAGGAGCCGAAGCACCGCCGTGCGAGGGTTAGGGAAATAGCGATTAAGTGCTTCTCGATTCGCGAGCACGCGTATAGAGGGCATAAGATTTGTACAAGTATGCATAAAGGGTTCCAACTGATCTTGCTTGGAAGATACTCGATGAACCGTTTGGTTGAATATAAATGAATTGGTATTGGTAAACGCACGTATATATGGCACGGGTACGAGATGCAAGGGAAGGATTACTTGATGTGATTGTGTAATTGCTAATTGATGCATAGAAAGACAATAAAAGTAGAAGTAGAAAACGGAAAACCGCTGGCCTCCGGGAAATCAATCCCCTCGGGCGTAGCACGACGACAAATTGCACCGAGGTAATGTAACGCGGCCGGCTCGACCTTCTGACGCTAATTGGAGGAGAAATGAAAAGTTATTGGTTCTTCGCAGCTAGCTAATTAACCGTGATAGTACCGTCTCGATGCACTTGTGGACGATTTGCAATTAAATCTCCTGAACAACTCATTTATATTAATTGTAATGTTTCGAGAAAGCGCGGTAGGGCTTGGCCAACCGTTTCATTTATGGCGGATAAAACGCGAGGTGCCACTATTAATTTTCCTATAAGCAAGGTCGAGTTTGAATGCAGCGTGGACTAAAAAGGATACGCTTCGCTTGCACAAATTATTTTCTCGCCGTCTTTTGCTTTTGGGTGGACCTCTTGGAAGTGCTACCTCGCGTGGCTGTACACTTAGGAAAACATGGCAGACTTTTCATATCGAGGTTTAAATCTGCCTTTTTGGTCAATCGAAGTGCCTACATTTCAAATAATCTTTTTCCCCCCCATATTACCCCTTTTTCACAAGCTATCGTCGCGTTAATCCACCAGGCGGGCAAAATTTATTACGCCTCCACCCGCGGTGCTCCTGAGTTTTTCCTCGCTTTCTTCGTTTTAACATAAAAAAAAAAAGGAAGAGCGGCGGTAAGAAAAAATAAATCATCCCCCCTTCCCCCGCCACCCTCCGCCGAGTTGTCTCTGGCACTTAGCCGGCTTTCGAATCGCGGTCTTCGGCCCTCGCTCCTTTTCAATTTGAGCACCGAATGAAAACAATCGTCCCTTACGAGGTTAGATCTCTATCCTTCTTCCACGTCCCGCGCTTCCCGGGGCTCTCTCCCTCAGCCTCCCCCTTCACTTTTACCCTTTTTAACCGCCACCGTCGGCGAGTTTCTCCATCCCCCTCTCTATCTCCCTCTATCCCCCCCTTCTTTCTCCGTTCCTCTCATTCTCCTTCAATTCTCTCGTTCTCTTTCCCATTAGTCTCTATGTCGTATCCTCTACTTTCCTGCTTCTGCCCGCCCCCGGTCCTTGGCCCACACCCCTTACCGCGACTCCAATTCGACATTTGCCTCCCACCCTACCGTCGGAGCCCGCAGCTACCACTTTACCACTCGCTACTTGGCCAACTCGAATTTGTTGGCAATGCCCCAGTTCTGATACGGCTCTCTTCCTCTTCAAATAATTGTGCAACGTGGTCCATAGGACGGCCGACCTGAGTGTGGTCACGCGTGTGGATTTAAGGGAATCCGTCGATCTGATTTTAAGCTAACTTCGATATGCCGCCTTCGTCCCTCCGCCTCCACCCACCCCTCCCCCCACGGATGGGCGCGAAATGGAAAATGATGCAGAGCGGATAATGAGCGCTTTGATAAACATCTTTTTCGGCGCGTAGGTATCCCGATATTAAACGGGCCAAACTGCGCGTAGGAATAATTGCAATTATTCCCGGCAACTTTGCGCGCACGTGGAGCATCTACGTTTGCGGCCTCCGCAGGCTTTTATACAGCCGCACGGTATTTATGACACGGCCGCACACCCTCGACGCCAGCTTAACTCACTATCGCCCGTTCGTCGGACGAACCCGACGTATCGTAGATTTTCGCGTAAATTTAGATCCCTGGCTATGATGGTCGACGTGTGCCCGCCACTGGAGTTCGTCGTTTCACTTATGTAAACACACGTCCGTATTAGCCGCACGCTTTAATAGCGCCTCGGAGAGTGAGCGAAAATGCGGATGCATCTTTGCCTTCTCTTACGAGTAGACATGACTCATTCACATATATATATATATACCAACTTCAAACTTATTGGATCAAATTTGACTCTTGAGCTTGTCCTGCACACATACTTACAAAATGACAGCCACTGTCTTTTATCATCCGCTCGTCGACAGTTATGAGGAACATTTGGCGCCTGTCCTTTTTTTTTTTTAGATCTGTAACATCCTATCGGTAGTAACGTACCTTACTTTAGCTAAGAGAGCGTGATAAGCGCTATATGGCTAGTGCGCTGGATTTATCGATATAACCGTATTCCGAGTAAGGGGGATGCGTCGTTGAACGTTTCACGGCGGACTATTCTTAAGCTTGATCGATCGTCCAATTGATTTTGTTGACGGTTTTGATTTTCGAGGTTTTCGACGGAACGCGGTACTCGGCCCCAAGGACGATTTCCATAGGAAATTACATTTTCCGGACTGTCCGACGATAAAAATGGAATTGCAAAAAGCGCCGTCGACCGTACAAAAGAAAAATATTGAAGAAAGGGCAGGGCAGGATAAATGGCACGATGGTGGTGGGGGTAAAAATACATAGGTGACGTGACTGCCACGTAACGCTCCCGCCTCGTCCATCCAACGAGTCGTACGATCGTTTGGCGGACGAAGCTATCCGATAACGCTTATCGCTTAATTGAAAGGCTCGTCCTCCGAGCCGGCCGCCTGCTCGTCGTCCTGCTCGATTAAGCCACGAACCACGGCAATATGCCTCGAATCCGTCAAACGCCGATTTTTTTCCCCCAGAAATCGACGATTTAAAGTACCTAAGAATCGGTATTGAGAGGTGAATTTAATCGCATGTGCACCAGGGAGACTGTCAGTCACTCATGAATATATAAATCGTCCTCGTTGTCTCGCGCTCTGTCGTCCGGCTAGCAACCATCGTCGGATTAGAAAGTTATGTACGGTACCAGGAGCCGGTATATTTGAATAATTAAGTTTCGGCCGGAATTATCGTGGTTTCTCCTTTACTGACAGAGCAAATTTTCGGTTTAGAGATCATATCCGGCGTATCTCTGTGAGGTGCGTATCGAGTATTTTTTTGTTAAACGGTTTTACGCTCTTCTAACGCCGTACAGGAACGAGTGTACCCTTTAAAGGAAATAATAAGCTCGAAGTCGTGCCGCGTTTCTTGTCTTTAATTTTTACTTCGATAATTATCTTACCATTCTCCCCCAAGATACGAGGCGAAGTAAGAGTTATTAATAACTTTATCGAATCGATATCCGAGACTCTTCCAAGAACATACCTCGGCTATCGTATATCGGATTAAAAGCGATCTAAATATCTTCGGAAAATGACGAAAATTCCGTTGAACCTCGCGAGGAACCGCACGCGCGCTTATCGGGATTACCTGCGGCGGTCGATTCATCGATCTGGATCTTAATTAGGGGATAAATTTATCGGAAAGTGGATGGAACGGAGCCTAAGAATCGACGATCCCCGGACATTTCCCGAAAATTCATAGAGCTCGCGCTGGTCCAAAGAATATTGCCGGCGGCGTCGACGTTCGTCGATACAAGAATAACTACCATTTCCCATCGCGGGTACGCCCGGCGCCCGATAAAAAATGTGCAGGCTGACCAATTGCATATAACTCACCCTGCCTTTCCAGTTCTTCCTGCCTCCATGCATATATACGTCTATCTATCCGCGCGCATTCTCTCTCTCTCTCTCTCTCTCTCTCTCTCTCTCTCTCTGCCCCTCTCGCATCCCCCTTCCCTCGATCCCTGCTCTTTCGCACTCTCTCCACCTTTCGGTAGTCGGGGGTCGCTTTTCCAGCACTCTTTTTCCCTCTCTTTCCCACGTACACGCGTATCCTCCAATGCGAGCTGGCACACCGACTCGTCAGGGGACCTACACTGGCACGTACCACGTAACGTACACACGTTTCAGGGGTCGTGTATTCGAGTTCTTTTATTTGGCCCTGCGGGGGTAGCAGAGGGTTGAGTTGAGCGAGCGAAGCGAGGGTGCGGTGGGCTGGGGGCGATGACATCGATTTTTTACCCGTTGCTAATCTCAATGTTACCTCCTCCTCCTCCTCCTCTTCCTCCTCCTCCGCCGCGTCCTCTTCATCCTCCACCTACCGTTCGGTCACTTCCACCCACCCACTTTTTTGCCTCACCTCGACCCCCCTCGTTCCTTCCCCTACCAGTCGACCGTCCTCCTCCTCTTTCTCCTCCTCCTCCTCCTCCTCCTCCTCCTCCTCCTCCTCCACCCTTGGACCATCCGTTCTGCGGGAAAACGTGCATGTGCATCGGGCACATTCGAGAAGGACTAACCATTTTTTCGTGCCGGACAACACTTGCGCCGTCGCCTCGCCGTGCAACCTCTCCCCCACTTCCCTCCTTTCTCTTTCTCTTTGTTCCACCCTCCTCCTCCGCTCAGCCTCGGCCTCTCTTTTTCGTTACTCCTCTCTCCATCTTTCTCCCCCCCCCCCCTCCTGGCCCCTCTCTTTACCGCTGTCTCTTCTGCCCTCCCACGCCTCCGTCTCCCTTCCTCCATCGGTCTCTCCGTTTTTTTCCCATCAGATCTTTTTTTCGACGCGTTTCGCTCTACTCTTCCATCTCCTGCCTCGGTCGAGGCGAAATCGAACTGACGTGGACGCTGCAGTTTTCCATCTTTCTGTCCCCCGTGGGAACGGTGACATTTTTTTCGGTTTCGGCCTTTAGATATATGCGCGCCGCTTCTCGGACCCGAGTTATCTCGATGGAGAAAAATTGCAACGTGGTATTGCCATGCGTCCTTCGTTGACGCACGCCGAGCCACGGATGGAAAATCGCGCGCGCTAAAATAATGGAGGAGCGGAGCCCGCCGTAACGGACGCATCATAGGCGCGGCCCAATTATTCGCGCTTAGGCATCGTCCATTATCCTAAAAAGTACTCACTCGGTTTCTCGCAAGTTGGAAAAGTGAAAGTAGAAAGTTCGGTGCGTATAAAGCCGGGGGAACGAGGGAGCGAAATCGAGACGTCCCATCTAAGCGGCAATTAAGTATCCAGGCACGGCGAATGACATTCCTCGCGTTCGCTGATAATTGGCTTCGCGAAGAGTGTGCTGCGTACGTCTTACTTAGCCCGTAGGAACGGCAATCTCGGCGGCTCCAGTGGAAGATATCATATGCCGATTAGATGGCGGACGGTAAACGATGCCGGTTGGAATGGTACGATGCGCGCTCAAGGCACGATCGCAAACGCGCCGCTGTAAATCCATCTCGCATAAACGTATTATTGGACGAACCGTCGACTTTATCCGCGATTGCAAATCGAATTTGAATTCCATATGATAATGACGGGCGCCGAGGTTTGGCGATGAAAGAGTGCCCCCCGTAAAAAGCGTTTGCGTTTAATGATAAACGCTGGCGGCGCACTGTGTAATATCCGCTAATATCGATTACGCTTAAATGACACGTTTGTATGGCCGATTGCGATACTTGCATTACATAGATTATGTACTAATATCGCACAGATATCTGCCGGATATCGGCTGCCACTTGACCGTATTAATCCGCGCGGTGCAAAAACCGGGGGATACTCCGATAATAAACTTTTCGTATCTCGAATCATCGATGAATGTTCCGCATGCGATATGGAAACCGATAAAAGATTTTTCTTCGTTAAGCGGAGTGCACATCGCACCGGATTGTCGACGCTCGCTAGATGACGTATAAATCTGGCTTTTTACGGCGGCGGTGCGGGACTCACGTGGCAGGGAGTCGGTTTAATCGCGAATCGATTCGGCCGACACGCATTAATGAGTAACTACCGTACGAAGGATGCGCGAGTTCACGTGCCTGTCAAGCGGCCCTCACGTGTCATACGATTACCGCAACACAGCCCCGAATTCTCTGACGGTTGTACTACGTTTTGGTTTGCGCACGCTCCGCTTGGAATTCTACCGGCTAGCCGTCCTTCGATTTTTCAATTAATTCCCAGAGTTATCAAGAGGATACCTAGACATTGAGACGCGGGCTACCGAATATTTTTTGCGAACCATCCATCGCTTTACCCACTTGCACGAAAAACTGGTACCGAACCGTAGATATTTTGGATGTTAAACATCATGGCGCTGATCGCTTCGAAAGTTAGTTTTCTTATAACAGAGATCGTTTGATTGTCCGCGCAGTATTGAGGCGCATCGTTTAATATGTCACAAAATTATGTAATTGTATGAATGGAAAAATTGAAGATACGTATGTCGGTCAGAGAACATTGAAAAGTTTTGACAACGATATTGTATTTCGCTGAGTCAACCGAAGGAATGGTCGGACCAGTTAGCTTGATTATTCCACTTTGTGCGGCCCGACATATTATTCTTACCGTGACCTTTCTAATTGCAGACTGAAATCGCTAAGAGGTTGAACGCGATAATCGGCCAGCTACTTCCATTCCTGGCGCAAGAGGTGAGTCTTTAATTTTCCGTTTGGCACGTGTGCGGTACAATCTCACGATCGAGTGTGACAACGACGCGATAATGATAGCATGGCTTGCAGCATCAGCAGCAGGTGGCCAATGCCGTGGAGAGGGCGAAGCAAGTCACGATGTCCGAGTTGAACGCTATTATTGGGGTGAGTGTTTACAGATATCCTATTATACAGTCATTTTTTTTATCCCCGCGAAAAACACGAACGATAAATCCTTTATCGGTGAGAAATGTTCTCTAAAGTATGTCTTTCAAAGTGACATTAACCGATGTTATTCAGCGCGCTTAATATCGATATTTTGATATAGTTACCTATTTGAATGAGATACGCCGAGAATTATAAATGAACAATTTTTCGTCAAATGCTTTATTGTCTCTAAAACCGTTTCTGAACTCCGTGTCTTTTACCGCAACGCGAAATGTCGATATCACACATTTCTGTGAGATTTGGTATGATTTAATCAATTTCCTGAAATTGGAGTACTTCTGGGTATAAAACTATCGAGTTTTAATGAGCGTAATCTTTAAAATTAGTTCCGCGGAATATTAAATAAAAATGTAAAACGGATTAGACAGGTGCATCGATCTACGATAGAACGGAAGGTTAATATTCACTGGAATTTTACACAGTTAGTGCAACATATCACTGCAATTCTATTATTATAACAGCCCATTGTTAATTTATGGAGCAGGACTGTATATCGTGTTTCCGAGCGCCGTTAGGCATTGCGGTCGTCCATTTCGAAAATTCAGTTTTTGGCCACACCGGCAACACGTGTATTACAGATTCCGCGGGTACGTACAGCAGGTGTGACCACCAGAATTACGCTGGATATTAGAGAATACGCATAAGCTGGTATATGAAAATAAAATTCCGAAAATCCATAAGCGTTCGGGGTTAAAACGTTAGTTTACCGGGCGACGCTATTTTTAGGCGCATTATGCATAAACATTGACACGGAAATCGTATACAATGGAAGAAATGTAGCGTGGATATTCTGGGAAACAGTCATGGGCGAAAAGTTTCGAACTTTTAATGCCGTTGCACGATCATAATTATGCAATGACCGATAGATATGCGCGTTCCAACTGCATAGGGGCGATGGTGTGAGTCCAAAAATTAAATTTCTGAATTGCCGCTGGCATCATTTAAGCTTAAACTCATTAAAATTGGGGGCAGTGATTTTACGCTCCGATGTAGTCGGAGTTTGCTGAAATAGCTTTACAGACACCAACAACGCGGGCTTGTTAACAAAGGCGCATATCGAAATATGCTATTCGGATTGAAAATATCGCGGGGTTTCGCGTAACGAAAGATAAACATGAATACATTAATAGTGCGCAGATTTGCCGTTTTTAATTAAAAAATAAAACGTTACACGTGGCAATTGATTTATTTTTGTATTGTTACAGCAACAACAGCAGCAAGGTCTTCAGCAGCTACTGGTGAGTTTCTTCGCTATTTGAGTCTTGACAATGTTGACATCGATGTTAATCGAACGCAAATAAATAGATGGTAGTACATCCAAGTGCACCAGAAATCAATGCACTCCTGAAAAGAAGTTGTCTGTATGCTGTAAATAATACTTTTTTCAACGCGAACTTTGAAATTAAATATATCTTTATTGCGTTTATGTCACGTAAATTGCACTTAGCGGAAAAAATTTGTTAATCGTAGATCGATATCGAGAATTTTTCGACGAACAATTTTTTCTCCATAAATACAAACTCAGCATTCTGCGTAGCTTTATCTATAGACATTCCCCCATTTCTAATCGAACACTCGAATTGGATATAATGAATTTTAAAGGTGATATCCTAGCTAGAAATTTACTCAAAAATTTTACTCAAGTTTAGAGTTATCCTGCTTCAGACACGCGAAAGAAAGCACTTTCTCGTAGAGCAAGGATCGAGAGCGCGGAATTGTCAGTCAAATCTCGATGCTGGCATGAATATCGAGTATCGTCCCTCTAATAACGGCGCGGCACCTTTCCGCGTATTACAGCAACAGATATCCATGCGCAGCAACTGCTACACGTGGTGGCCGGCGGTCTTCCGCTGGAAGAGTCGTCGGACTTTGCGGGTACAGTCGCAGCCGCGGTGGTGCCACCTCGACTTTTTACATATTTCTGTTTTCCAGCGGCGCCTCTTGGCCACACTGTAATAACACTCCCTTTCACTCGGTTAGAAAATGCTATTTCTCAATTCCATCCTTACATTCACTACACCTTGCGCCTTACTCAACGAGACACAAACCTACCCCTCGATGCAAAACTTCCGTATCGAACCTCATGAGCATGCAGTGCCTTCCCTTACCATCTTCCCCGACCCATCCTCTGAAAAAGAATCCCGAAAGAAGCACCTTCCGAAAAAGCTCTCCGCCAGGAGCGCGTCCGCAGGAGCTCGCGCCCAAAGTATCCGCTCGGAACGTGCCGAAGCGGGGCTCCCAGGGTGCGGCAAGAAGTCGAGGAGCGCGTAGAATGCCGATGCAGGGACGGAGATCGATTATCCGATTCCCGTATTAAGGGCGGCCGCCTTTTCGCGTGTTACAGCAACAGATCCATGCGCAGCAACTGCCGCACGGGGCAGTGGTCGGCGGTCTTCCGCCGGGCGGGCTGTTGGGCTTTGCAGGTGCGGCCGCAGCGGCCGCAGCCGCGGGGGTGCCGCCTCACTTAGCGCCGCCGCCTCATCCCGCAGCCGCGGCTGCAGTTCAGGCACAGGCGCAGGCGCTCCTGAAGCCCTCGGACCTGCAGCAGCACCGAGCAGCCGCGGAGACGCCCGAGGATCGTAAGCCGATCGCCCTCACCGACGAGCGGCTCAGGCGTTCCGTCTCGCCCCCTGAGAAATTCCGCAGTCGCACTCCCGACCTCGAGAGCGACCCTAAGAGGCGGAAGGAGGAGAAGCTCGGACACGTGAGTCTCGGCGTTCCCTATATTTCCTGCTTTTTCTTTCCAGGGGACGCTCCGCGGCCGTTCCACCTGTTACGCCGGTAATTCGAGGATTATCCTCTCGCGCGCACGCTGATTAATGCCCCCTCGGCGCGACGGTGGTTTTTAAATATGGAACGATGCCTCCCCCGGATCCATTGGCCAGGCGCGAATTCATGGAGGTTTTATGTCCCCTTGGAAGGATAGGGCGGAGGTTGGAGCTAGAGGAGATTTAAGGATTTCATATCGAAGCCCCGAGATTGTATTCCCCGTTGCTCGACGGCGGGGGGACGTTCCTAGGGTTTAATCGGCATTGCCGTTATATCGCCGTCGAGGGCGGAGTAGTTATCGTTTACTTCTCCTTGCCGCACTATCGGGTGTTCTAGATGGAGATTGTAGCTTCTTTTGGATTCGAGCGGTATCGGTGTAAATTCCGTAGTTGATTTGTGGGAAAGCGAGCCCTCTAACGTTGTATCTACTTTATTCGCTTGGCATTGTAATATTAGCGCTAATAAAGCATCCAATGACGGATTGGAGTGCCTAATCCATTCGCCAAATCGTTGCGCGGACGAAATGCATATTTTTTACAGAGGACGGCACTCCAAACACCGCCGAACGGACGTATGCCGCGGGGATACACAGAAATATACCGCGAACGAAATGCAAATACGAGGCAAACGAACTAACCCGGAAGCATATATCGTTGAGACAAAAAGAATTCCCAATAGTTCCCGACTTCCGCCGGGCGAGGCCGGCCACGTTGGCGGCGAAAAACGCAGTGGATTCAGCCAGGCCGCTCGGATGTTTTCACGAAATATCTAACAGTTTTTCTCCCGGCACCCGCGAATCAACAAAACGTCGCGCAGAATGCACGCAATCCTACGCTGCGGAAGCTCTCTAAAAATTGGATTATACTCCTCTCCTTACAAAATGAAGAAAAAAAAAGAAACTCGGCCGGGTGGCACGGTGGACATAGAGGATTTAGCATGCAGACCGAGAGCCGGTTGGTCGGGGGCTACAAGCTGGAAGCGCGTTCTTCCTTGCCGCGGCTCCGTGAAATATCCATGAAAACACGCTCCTTTGTCAGGATCGGGACGACAAAGTGCGCGACCTCTGCGAGGGCCGTGCCGGGGCCGGGGCCGGGGAGGGGGAGGGGGGAGGGTGGCGTAATTAAAAACCGTGAAAACAGGCGAACAGCGCGCCGCTGCTTTGCGCGCGCGCACCCCCGCTTCCACTAAATTGGATTATTTTTCTCAGCTGCTCCTTTTCCTCCCGCTCTCCTCCCCCGTTCGCCTTCTCCCCGCTTCCTCCGCCCTCTTCCTCCTCCGCCTCGCCCTACCGACGGCGATTAAAATACTCTTCCGCGGTTCCACCCCGCCTTCTTCGCGCAACCCTTCCCCGCGGACCTTTCTCGGCCCTCGCCGCGCTTTCCTCAGTTCGCCGCGTTTCTTTCACGGCCGCCGCGCTTCGCATCGCTTCGAACGTGACACGTCGCATAATACTTCTTGCCGAAATAAATTGCTCGCGAAAGGACGGAATTCGCGGAGGAACCTCGAGAATAAAGGGCGAACGGGCTCGTAGCCTTGCGCCGCCCCCGCGAGCTCGCTCAGGACGTTGGAGATTGAAAGCGCTCTGCCAATATAGCAGTGGTATTTTTAATTCAAGCCGAAGTTTGTCAAGATTCTTTGATGCGGAGTAAAGAAGCGTGGAGCATGGGTGTAAGGATGTTGTGGGACGGAGAAATTTGGAGGTAGATCAGGTATTTTTTTTTCTTTTTCGTCGAACCCGTAGGTCGTCCAGATGGATCGTGGTTGAATAAGGAATCATGAAAGGTAAACGCCACGATGATGTTGGAGGATTAAAGTTTTGTGTGTTTTTAATAGATCATCTGTATCGTTAACATTTTATGTGTTTATAATAAACAGTAGATTTCCGATATTCTGGCTTGCTGTTAATTATTGGCGTTGGGGAGTGAAAGGCAATATAAATTTTGCATCGGATACATTATAATCGGTATATTAAAGGTTGTAGCACAGTAGCTATACGTCTTTTTGTACCTAAATGGGCGCGGGGCTTTTCTGCGCCATTATGTACCAATATTAAGTCTAAAATCGGATCACCAATGTACACTACCCTCTGCAATATCATGATCGCAGTTGGATAAAACGTGTCTTTAAAAATGATAAAACCCATACAGTCCAAATCGTAACCGCAGTTAACGCTGAACCTACCAGCAACTTTCCAGACATATTTATGTATACACGTACATCCTTAAAAAAAAAGACTATTAAGAAGAGATCTAAATACATCGATGGAACAATTTACACTCTGCGATAAAGTTATAGAAAATCTCAAAAAATGCCCTCTTACCAAGTACAGTAATTTTTCTAAGAAACTACTTACTACTCATTTTCACCGCTTCGGTAGGTTTAGCGTTAATGGCGAATACGCGTAGGATAGGCAATCCTTCCAATTTTAACACGCCCCATTACAGAACACGCAATACTATTCAGCGATATAGATTAGCGCCCAGCAATATACATTATCCCCATCATCGCGAGCAAGGAAACGACACGACTCGTCGTTGCCTTGTTCCACGATGCTTGCCCGTAACCGAGGCCGCTCGAGAATCGGATGTACGTACACCGACTTACGCAATGCTCGCGTTCGATCTTCGAGCTTCCGAGCAGCGAACACCGAGTCACCGCGCTCGCACGTTTTCACCGCTCTTTCCTCGTGCCATCTCCGCATCCGCATTTCTCTTTCTCTTCTCGGCCGGCTAACGGCCCGTCGTTGACACGGCCAATCCCCCACGGTCCCCGGAGTGTCCAGAAGTTTTCGCGGAGTTGAAGCACCGTATGGACTACGTCATCGGCTTCATTCCCCGCAGCGTACGTACCCTGTCTTCGCCGTCTGCGCGACACGACCAGCGTGGCGGGATTGGCCGCGATGCTGTTGTCCATCGTTCCACGACCGTGGAAAACTCTCCACAGTATCGCGACCGATCATGACTCTTGAGAGCCACTCGAAACCTTGGCCGAAATTCTGAGCGCGGTGCTCATACCATTGGCACATGGTGGGGGTTGGAGGGGGAGGCTTGGGGGAGGCGAAGTTTGCACCATGCGACAGGATATGAATGTAGGAGGTATGCCGACCGGCGTAGATCCCCATTGTGCTAGACGAACCGACGGGCTCGGCGGATTTCTGGGCAGGAAAGCGAGCAGATTAGTTCTGAGCACAAAGGCAAGCGTGATGGAATACCCCGCGATAAATGTCCACGTACGGGGCTGAGCGATGTTGAAGGGGAGAGTCGGGACCGGGAGTGGAACTCCGTGCACTGCATTACGGACGCTGCTGTTCGGGACGTAAAAGCTGCGACCGAAGGTGATGATGATTAACGTTCGCGGCACGGTGGATGACGTTACAAAAATTGGTTCGAGGAAGGAGGATGATAATTTCGGATGGGGGAAACGGTGGCCATCGGCGGTGAGCGGCGAAGTTGAAGCCGGGGCCGCGCGAATGCGGGAGATACACGCTGGAAAGCATAAACGCCCATTGTACGTAGTGCTTACTTAGGCTGCATCGCGTATCTGTGGAATTCCGGGCACGAAACTGTGGGCATCGTTTCGCCAAAGTTTGCACCTGGTGACGGAATATGAATGGAAGAGATACAGCCCGTAGATCTATCCCGTTGTGTCGATGATATTATTCCGATTCCAGAGCATGTTCTTCTAACGAAAAATTGCGAGGATTATCCTGGAATTGAAACGGAGAGGCGCAACGCGAGAAGGTGATAAATACGCATCCTCTAAAGTACTGTCCCGATACTTTAAAAACGCCGATGCATCTTCAAAGCTGAAATATTTTACTGCATATCGGAGTAATCAATTCCCTGGATTTTCATTTATCCTTACCTTCGAGCTTCGAGCCATACGAGCGATCTGTGTATAATCAAGAACGTGCCCTTACAGAAATACCTCAACCGGATTTTCCTACGTCATTCGAATTCGAGCATCGCGCGGGCCTCTGCGACGCGCACCTCCCTCGCCCCGTTAAGTTCCTCCAATTAAGATATAAAAACACTTTGGTGGTGGGTCTCCAGTTTCACGCAACTGGTCGTACGTGATTATTCAGTGGGGCTCTCTTGTCAGCTACTTCGCGAGGTACATTTCAGAAACTTACATGGCGACTGCGGAGGTGTGCGGGCACATACAAAACATCGTGTCCCGCACGGTGTAGCGTGCAATTCCAGCAAGTATGCGTTCATGCCGTTGGCTACATACGTGTACCAGCGGTGGTAGACTCCAGGGCGAGTAGGCGCGTGTTGGGGCCGGAGACGCGCATGGCAATGAAGAGGGAAGAGTATAACCGGAAATGAGTTCTCGCGTGTCCACGCTTGGCTCTTGGAACTACTATTCAGTTCCAGACTCTCCCCTCCCCGCCTCGCCCCCGTTGAGGATTAGTCGTAGTTCTCCGCCGTTTCCTCCTCGCTCCTTCTGGCCCTCGCCGCCCATCGCCACCCCCTGCGCACCCCGCAGGAAGGCATTAATCAAAGGAGCAGCGGTGCACCCTGTTACCGGCACGACGAAAGATGGAAATACCGCACACACGCCTGGGGTATCACGGAAGCGGGGTTAGGTTACGTTACCTCGTGCCATCTAACCACCGCAACCACCCCCGCGACACTGTCTCTCACGCCGTATTGCTGCTGGAATCAGACCGGCTACGTGGACACGGGAGAGTATAAACGTCCATCTCGGAGGCGATTCCGGTTCGACGAAAGAATTAGGATGGATGCTCAGGAAGGGGCAGTATAACGTGTGCCTATGAATTAGGGGGTAAGGGAGCGCATGGCGGAAAATTCCGAGGGGTTGATTCGTTGAGCGATTCGTGCTGGACTTTCAGTATTCCGCGATATCTAATCCTTTTTTCTGCGAGGATTGTGCACACATTTGGCTTGTTTGGATTTCATTCTCGATATCAAGGTATTATTACACGCTACTAAAAGTGATGTACTGTTTACTTACGCGCGGTATGTGGTTATAATGTTTTGGAGTATTGTAAGGGATGTTTGAATTTGTATCGCACGCTTTGGGCACCGTCATCAATTGGCACTTTGCGTTGGAGTTTTGCGTGTGGTTTAGTGGTATTAATGGTAGTGACGGAGGATCTTTGTGCTCGTTGGTTTGGGATAAAACCTGTATTGCGATTGAGTTTTATCAGGGAGAATAATCGTTGGAGGGTAGCTAATAAGGACGAACGTTCGAGCGCCTGGCGATATAATTATTAACCTGGTTTAAACGGATGGCGAGGGAGAGGAAAGGATTTCATTATGCAGTATTAACATATTAATCGGGCCAAGATTTCTTCGGCATTACACTTTCGCGGGCTCCGAATTACTAATTGATAATGAGGATATCGATTTACAAAAAAAAAGGAGGTCGCGCTACGCCTGGAAGCTAGCGAAGCGAAAATAACAACTGGCAGACATTATGCACTTAAGGACGAACTTCCGAGAGGTGCTAATTTAAAGATTCCCTCTTGTCGTTCCAGAATCGTGCTTCATTAAGCGCGAATAAGGGTCCGTTGACGCGATAGTTTACGAAAACAATGGACGAATTTCCTGGATCTTTGGTTTTTCATGATTTCGATTTTTTTTCTATCCTTTACATCCTTCCTTAAGTAGCTTTAATTGGATTTTAAAATCATCGCGATATACCGGTCGAAAGACACGAAAAAGGGAGTAAATGTTTTATACAGAATGCGAACGCCGGAGAACGATAAAAATAATTGGTTCGTCGGGAGGGTTTTTGTGCACGGATCAAAACTTTTAGAAAACACAAACTGGTAGGAACAAGGTCCACTTTGTAAGCCCGCCCGCTATTTAATAGTAATTATGAATTACGAACGTTTTGCGGATGAGAGGTAAAAAGCGTGGATCGTTGATTCCTGAATTTGACTGGTCAAGTCGCCGGAATTTTGCGGAACGCGGCGAATCTTTTCAACCTGGACGAGGGGTTTTTCCTTAAACATCACGATACGGCATAGAGGGTATTCGTAAAGAGCATTCCCGGATTATATTCCGTTTTGCGCGAAAGGCCGGAGAGTGGAAAAAGCTGGTGAAACGGTGCGAAAAGCGATTGCATATCTGCTCAATTGGGACGGATTACTCGGGGCCTTGGCGGGCTCTTGGCATACCATTAAGGGCACCGCCGTTTGCGAAAACGATATCTAAGGACACCCACGGCACTTTGTCTCCGCGCGGCTCTAGATACCTATAGCCGTCTACGCGCAGATGTGTAGATTCGTCTGGTGGGAATCGAGGCAATGCGACGGCGGAGTGGGACGAGGATGAGGCAGAGGAGGAGTTGGAGAGAGGGAGAGGATGGGGGTGGTTGAATTTTTCATCTGACCACGTCGAACCAATTAAAGCGGACCACGGTACCCACCTCCACCTCCAACCTCTTCCACTTTTTTCGTTCTCTCTTTATTTCCACCCCGCGTGCTGGCCTTTATCCATCCTCTCTCGTCCTCTCCTTCTCGCTCTTTTGCCTACCCTCTCTCTCTCTCTCACCCTCTCCCTCTCTCTCTCCCTCTCTCTCTCTCTCTCTCTATTTCTCTCTCTATCTCTATCTCACTCTGTACTACTACAGCGACGAGCTCTCTCGGCCTACGCGCCTCCGTCTCTCTCTCTCTCTCTCTTTCTCCCTCTCTCCCACGCGGATACGTAGCCTCTATCTCCTCTTGAACCTCTGCCGCCCTCCTCTGCCGGCTCTTTTCTCCTCGTCTTTCCGCCGGTACTCTTTCCTCGTCCACTCGGCCGCTCTGGCAACTCGTTGGATTTTTTCGCGTCACGAGGCGGTGTAATTTATTTGGCCGAGCTAGGTACCCTCGAAGGTGGTCGAGGAAGGCCGCCGGTGGAGCGTGGAGGGGCGAAGAGGGGGAGGGGCGGAGGGGGAGGTAGAGGAATAGGCGGTGGTAGCAGAGGTGAGGCGGCACGGAGGTGGAGGTGACGCGGCCAGAATGAGAGTCCGAGGGATGGGCAGGAAAGGGGGTGGTTTCAGTTTATTTTGTGGGTCCTACCTACCCGCTCGTCACTGTCCAACCCCGTTGGTCGTCCGGCGTTGTACCCTCTCTGTCCCCCCCGGTCTCTTTCGTTTTTGTGCCCGGCGCATCTGTCTTGCTTCCTCTTTGTCTCCTTCCTTCCTTTGCGTGTACGCGCATAACGTATAGGAACGAGAGGCTAGCGTATCCCATTCACTCGCTCCGCGAACGGCAACGCCGATATAATATTAAAAAACTCGGGACTTCCTGATGGATCTGCTCCTGCATTTTTCGATTACTTCGCCAGGACGATTTTTTCGCCGACCAACCTACCCTTGTACCAATGCTCCGCCCTATTCACCTGTTCCACCTGTCAACTTGCCGAGGAGGCAGTGCCTTCCGATGGAAATTGAAAAGGTCCTGGCCGTGATTTGTCGTTAACGAGAAATCCATATCCGATGGGCCTTTTTCGCCTTTTGAGATATCGGATCGTCGCTACAAATTAATTAATGCTTACCTGCGAGACCGGTGCCGCGGTTCCCCCCGTGACAAAGGTCGATATCTGCATTTTAAATGTTAGTCGAGTTGTGTCGGCTATCCTATCGAGTGTATTAATCTTCGAAAAAAGTTGACTCGAATATCTCGTCGCAAATGAGAAAATTATAAAGCGCGCAAGGCGGTATCGAAGGTGGCGTATAAATTTCGGATAAATATTTTCGAGGAAGATGGATAAAAGGATATTCGAGTCTCGCCTTCGAACTTATCTATGATTATTTTTAATCAACAGTTTTATATTATAGATTTTAAATTGATTTATTTGGGCAAATGGACCGGGGCAAAGACTTGCGAAACATCGCTCAAGGTTCGTGTTTAATATTCTCTTTAATTTTGCGCGAGCAAAGGTTGAGAAAACTTTGTTCAAAGTCACGATAAGGCAATGTAGCTTCATAAAAATTTCTCAATTTGTTATTTTCGCGTATTTTTATTTCGTTTATGTTTACGTGTATCTTAAAAATATGTGTCATAGTTTAATTAGACTATCATTTTCCTTTTTCAATGTATCGTGGCTTTTAAGCTCTGGTTATTGCGCCATCCCTTTTCCATTCTTGTTAAATCCAAGGTTCCAAATTAAGCGTAACTTTGTCGGATGCGAAGGTTTCCTTGCCGGATTATATTTAACAACAACATATACATTCAATAGCGAGCTAAAAGGCGACTCGATCAATCGTGTATAGTCGTAGCGCTGCACGACGCCATGTACATCACAAACACAATTCGCATCGTAACACGAGTTACACGGCTGCGCATTGATGGCTCTTTAATAATTTAAGGTCGCCCTGAACTTGTGTCTCGTACTCTTTAGCCGTCTCTCGCTTCGCGTCTGCCTCTGCTCCCGCGTCTATTCCATCCTTCTTTCTACCTACCTTTGTACCTTATTACTTTTTCATCCGAAAGGTTGGAACAGTCGATATCTCGAGGCAGGTCCTTGTTACAAAACGCTCTGCCGAGCTCTCACAATTGCACCAAGAGGCGACAGAGACGTCTCTTTCTTGCCCCAACAGGCCGCTTCCTCTTCGTTCTCTCCTACCATCTTCCCTTCCTCCTTCTTCTATTCCATCGCCTTCCTCCGGCATTCCCTCGCCCCTTCTTCTTGCCTCGCCTACACGGGCCCTTCTGTCGGTTCTATTCGTCAAGGAATATAAAGATCTCGAGGATCCGCGGTGCGGCGCGGCTGTTGGTAGTCGTATCCCAACATCGAGTCAAGATCTTTCTACCCGAGATTCATTCCAATGAATTTCTTTGAGAAATTTTCTATGGCCATCTTAATTTCCTTCCAATTTTTTTTTCCTCTCTCTCTCTCTCTCTCTCTCTCTCTCTCTCTCTCTCGTTTACATCCCAGGAATCCATTCATCGGCCCATCGTCCTCCTTCGCGCTGCTACCGAAAGCGCGGGGTATAAAAATCATTTCGCGATAAGCCAAAGCCAACGTGCAAGGCCAACGGTATCCGCGCATCGGGAGCAATACGAAAATCCTCCTTCACCCGGCCCTATACACTCCTTCCGCCCGTCGGTTACACGCTCAACATCCCCTCCGCGCGAAGATATGATTCCGGGGCCAGAGGAGAAGAGGCGGCGCTCCCATTCACAAGAACGTGCCCTAATTAAGAGGAAAAGAAGGAAGAAAAGGAAATCCGGGCGATCGACGATTCGGCATCGGCTAGATGGCGGGGTGGTCCCCTTCGTTCGCGCCGATGCGAAGTAATTAATTAATGAATTAATTAATTAATCGGCATCGCGGTGCCATCAGAAGTACCAATCAGCGCGTCGGCCGCCCCTGTGCGCTATCTACGACGAATATATCCGTGCCAGGCGGAAAGCCTCCTCTATCGGAGATGGGTTTCGAAAAAAATCTCTCCTCCCAGTACGGCGCCCCTGTCCTCTCTCTCTCTCTCTCTCTTCTCCTCCTCCTCCTCCCTACCTGAGCCTGGTGTTCGTTCGCGAAAAACCGGCGACTGGATAAGGGTGGGGGCAAAGGAAAAAAAAAAAGCTTTCGCTCGTGGAAGGGCCACCCCAGCGCTTTTCGAAACCGTCGCGCGGGAGGACCTGCCCAAAGCGTGATGGGAAAGGCCAAACACGAAGGCCCGCAGGTTATCCTCCGCGTACGTGTATTTATTACCCACGTAGAGCCTCCACGTAGATGGCGAGTCGGTGGTGCGCTCTTGTACAAGCGCTTCGAAGATTCAGAGATCGATCCCGGTCGTAGTCGCGAGGTTCTTCCGAGGGACGATTTATACCGTATTTCTTAGGGCTCTCGGGCACAGTCCGGTAGATTTTGTATCGATCAATCGTAATGGTTAGATCCGTACGATGAAAGTAAGAAGCAGAGGTATACGTCCCTCGGATTATTTTCGGACCGATGCAAGCCCGGTTGGAGGGTAACCTGGAGGTCCGGTTTTCTATTGTTGGCCGCCGCTCCTGAATCTTGTCGCGATGTGCGTGCATGTTTATGATATATACATATATATACATACATACATACGTACATACATACATACATACATACATACATACATACATACATACATACATACATACATACATACATACATACATACATACATACATACATACATACATACATACATACATACATACA
>JBCFXI010001749.1:0-41296 GCA_038496175.1 Ampulex compressa
ATATATATAGACTATGTATGTATGCATATATGTATAGACATATATACATGCATAACATGCGAGCAGCCCGGATACATAGAGGAAGACGAATACATCCAAAAGCTCCTTTGCGAACGGCTATCTATTCCACTGCTTACACGAAAGACGAGCTATTAGAAACACTCGGAGTATCGACCGGGGGAAAATAAATAAAGTGCTAGGAATTTCTCTCCGAGGTTTCATCTCGGGCACAACGGAGCAATGTTTTTCAATCCCCTTCGAGTCTCGTCGTCAAAGGAATTTTTATTGGCGAGATACGCAAGGAAGTGAGGGGATTTTAAAGCTCCTCAAAAGTATCGGTGCAATCGAGCCAATAAACTATGCAAACGATTCGCTTCCGGAGTTCCTTTTGCGTATTACCTTCGCGTGCTGGCGACCTTGTTGTGCAAAAATACCGTGTCTTCGGAAATCGTGCCGTCGAGGGAAAGCATTAAAAGCCAACCTGTCAATTTTGAAAAAAAAAAAAAATCACCGCGGATGAAAACGACTGCAGCAGCTTACTTCCGAATATTTCTCAAAAACCATGATTTTTTCTCATCAGAAATTTATCCATTGCGTAATTAAAGATTTCGAAGTTCTTTGAAGTCATGCTCGAAATATATCAGAGCGTATATTCTTAGCGGAATACGTGTTTTCTGATAATGTGAAAATCGAAGACATTCCCAGGTTTGTTGTTTGCTAAGGTCGCGAGTTAATTCTCAAGTTTTTGGGAAAACGTTTAAACGATGCAGTGTCGAAGCTTATCGCTTATCGCAACTGGCTTAGTTTCACGAAGGCGGTGCCAAGTCTTTAGTATGTGACAAAAGGGTTGAGGAATCTTAGACATGGCCCGCAAAGTAAGGAAGGAATTTACGTCACGAAGTGTTCTTTCCCAAAACGCGCGTAAATTTCCATCCTCACGAAGCTCGTTTCGTTCCTCGGTTAGCGCTTCGAAAGTACTAAAATATGATCAGTACCTTTATAACAATCTCTGTACTATCGATGAGCATCTTTTAAAGGCGCATCATACGTTTCTTCATTGTTCTAGGTCTGTCAAGGTTAGCAGATAATAGCAAGAACAAGGAGATCTCGAAATTTCAGTCGAATACCAATATCGTGAGAGAAATCTTTGGATCCGACGTGTATAATACAAAGAAAAATCCACGGCGCAAGAAATCCCCATTAAGAGAAAACGAGTCGAATAAAAATCCGTGATACGAAGAAGAATCCACGAGGGAGTCCTTAAGGACGTTCTTTGGATCGCGAATACGGGAATCCATGACAGTAGTATGAGACCTCAAAGGTGCCTCGAGGAGTATCTTTGGGTCACGTATACCTGAATCCAGGAGAAGATTCTCAGGGAAGACCATTGCATAAAAAATACAGTACTCCCCGACCAAATCAGACTCCACGAGGAAGATGATTCGCTCTCGAGGAACTTTTCGAGGAGGAACAGAAACAAGTTCTTTCGTTTCAAATTAAAATCAAACAGGAGAATGCCCTAGCCAGGTTGTATAATCAACTTTTTGGCTCTCAAGGCAACTTCTCGGAAGGAAAAAGCAACGAATACTCGTGACAAAAATCAAAATTCCTGAAAAAGACCCTCCAAACTCGGTGAAAGAAATAACTCGTGTCCAACTCAAACCAATAAACATTCCCTCAAATCACAAGATATCCAAGTCTCAAAACTACCGTAGCAAAACAAGACAAGCTCTCCCCACAAAAATTAGAATCCCCAAAAACGATCGTTTGCCCTCGAAAACACGCGAAAGGAAGCAAACTCCAATCGCTCCAAGTCAAACTCCATTCAGTCAAACCACGAGATATCCAAGTCCCAAGAAACCCCTCGCAAAAAGAGAAACAAATCCTCACCAGCCCAATCAACACCCACAAAAACCATCCCCAATTCAAAACCTAAATAACACTACATCCAACCCCCAAGAAACCTCTCTCAAAAAACGAAACAAACCCTCAGCCTCCAAACGAACACCCACAAAAACCACCTTAACTCAAAACCCAAACAACACTACACCCAACCCCCAAGAAACCTCTCTCAAAAAAAGAAACCCCCCAAACGAACACCCGCAAAAACTACCTTAACTCAAAACCCAAACAACACTACACCCAACCCCCAAGAAACCTCTCTCAAAAAACGAAACAAACCCTCACCCCCCAAACGAACACCCACAAAAACTACCTTAACTCAAAACCCAAACAACACTACATCCAACCCCCAAGAAACCTCTCTCAAAAACCGAAACCAACCCTCACCCCCCAAGTCAACACCCACAAAAACCACCCCTAACACAAAACCCAAACAACACTACCCCCAACCCCCCTGAAAACCTCTCAAAAACCGAAACGAACCCTCACCCCCCAAGTCAACACCCACAAAAACCACCCCTAACACAAAACCCAAACAACACTACACCCAACCCCCCTGAAAACCTCTCAAAAACCGAAACCAACCCTCACCCCCCAAGTCAACACCCACAAAAACCACCTCTAACACAAAACCCAAACAACACTACACCCAACCCCCGAAGAAACCTCTCTCAAAAACCGAAACCAACCCTCACCCCCCAAGTCAACACCCACAAAAACCCTCCACCCAATTCCAAACCCCCGAGCCCACCCAAAAACACCCAAATCAAACTCCCCCAGAAACACCATCCTAACGCGCGCACAAAGCAAACAAAATCTCCCTTCCCACTTTCCTCCCGCAGAGTCCCACGAAACACCAAAACCCCCTCTCCGGGTACACTCACCTTTCCATTCAGCGCACCCTCCGCGGCCGTCGCTCCTCCCGCTGCTCCAGCACACCTCGCACTCCTCAGCGGCCTCTCCGTCGCGTCGAGCTCCTGGCTGCCCTCCCCGTCGCGTCCGGCACGACTGCGGCGTCGGCACGCCGCTGCGACACTCGCGAGAGAGCCGCTCTTCGCGGATCGTTAAGGGCGAAGCCGCGGTTCGCGCCGAGCGGCTCCGTGGCGGCGACTAAAAGCGGCGCCCGGGCCCCCACCCTGCCAAGGGAGAGCGGGCAGCTTCCTTCCCAGGAGCGGCCGGCACGTTCCTGCGGGACGCGGTGCTGGAATGGAACCTGACCGGCGGGGCCTGTGGATTCGACTGCCGGTCGACGCCCGTCGTCGCATCGGCCGCGCACCACTCACACCACTGGCGACGGTGGGACGCGCGCGCATACACGCGGGAGAAACGCATGGGGGACGCTTGGTGGGGGGGGGGGTGCACGTTAGGTGGAGGCGCGGAAGATCGGCGGTTGGTGGCTCGGGGGACGTGATAGCGGGGTGAGAAAGGTTGATAATTCTAGCGAAGGGTGCTTCGTGGATGCTGGGGGGGGGGGGGAGGAAGTGTCTGTGCTGGGAGGGAGTGAGGCGAAGTCGAAAAATGTGGGAAGTGGGAAAGGGTGAATGGTGAGGGATGTGGAAGCTAGGTGAGACGGGTTGATAATTCTGCTGAAGGTGTGTTTTGTGGGAGCTGGGAGGGAGGGGGAGGAGTGAGAAAGGGAGTATCTATATAAAGAAGGAGTACGAGGAAGTCGGAAAACGTGGAGGTGAGTGAAGGAAAAACGCTAAAGAACACAGAAACATAATAGGAAAGGTTGATAATTCTAACAAGCGGTACTTCCTGGAAGCAGTGCTTAAGAGAGAGAGAGAGAGAGAGAGAGACGAATGAAAACGGGCAAAGATAATAAAGCGAAGTGGAAAAACGCGGAAGTAAGTGAAGGAATCACACTATAGAACACAGAAACATAATCAGAAAGGTAGATAATTCTAACAGGCGGTACTTCGTGGAAGCAGTGCTTAAGGTAGAGAGACGAATGAAAACGAACAAAGATAATAAAGCGAAGTGGAAAAACGTGGATGTAAGTAAAGAAAAAACGCTAAAGGACATAGAAACGTAATGAGAAAGGTTGATAATTCCAGCGAAGGGTGCTCTATGGAAGCTCTCCTAGGAGGGAGAGGGAGAAATGAGAAAGGAAGTGTCTGCGTTAAGAGGGGATAAGGCAAAGTCGAAAAACGTGGGAGGAAGTGGAGGAAAAACGGTGAGGGATGTAGGAGCGGGGTGAGAAAGATTGATAATTCGCGCCAAGGGTGCTTCGTGGAGACTGGGCTGGGAGCGAGTGAGAGGGAAGGTGTCTGCGTTTGTAGGGAACAAGATGAAGTCGGAAAACGTGGAAGAAGGTAAAGGGAGGGCGGTGAAGGGTGTAAAAATGGGGTGAGAAAGGTTGATAATTCCGGCAAAGGATGCTTCGGCAAAGCTGGCCTCGGAGGGAGATGGAGCGAGAAAAGAAGCGTCCGTGTTCGGAGGAAACAGAGTGAAGGCGAAGACCGTGGAAGGAAATAAAGGAAGGATGCAGAATCGCAGGCACGTCTGCGACACTATCTTGAAAGCTCAAGTGCGGGCTACAGGAGCCAATGGAAAGTATAAACAGTCTAATACGGTAAACAAAGAAAGGCTGTTAATTCGCGCGAAGTGCGCTTTGGGGAAATTAAGCTGAGCGTGAAAGAAAGAGAGAGACCGAACGAGACCCTTCTGACCCAGAAAGGAATTGGGTGGAAGACAAAAATCTAAAAGATAAAAAATAAAAGCCGTATAGGAAAAAAAAAAGAAAGCACGCCTTAAAAGATAGTGAAAAGAGAAGAGCTGTCTAATAGAGGAGAAAGAGGAAGGCTCATAATTCGTACGAAGGGCTCTTCTAAGAAGCATGGTCGAAAGTGCCGGAAAAGAAGTGAGAAGAACGTAGTATGATATCCGCACTCACGAGGGCCACTAAGAGGAACAAGGTAGAAAGGCGAAATTTCAGAAATGTGCAGAAAAAAAGAATCCGGAAAGAGGGCCAGAATTCGAGCGTGTCTTTGCGAATATTTCAAAAGTTAAGACATAAGCTATAAAAGTTTGCGAGAGGTAACGGTTAGCCAGTGAGGCGTAGAAAAGGAGGTTGATGATATCCGCGCAGCGTGCTTCGAAGAAACGGTTCCGCGAGGGAGGGAAGAGGATAGAAGGAGGAAGTGTTTTGGGAGTGTCCAAGAAAGTACGGATATGTGTCGTGAATCAGAACGCCGTAAAAACTGGCGAGACAATGGGTTGGCCAAGGAGTAAAGGCGAGTAATTCACGTGCAGAATCTCGGTCCAAGAAGAACTTCATCCGATAAAAAGAGAGCGCGATAGGGGCGAGCGTGTGTCCTCGAGTGTTTAAGAAAGCCGAGGCATCGGGGCTGGAAATTTGTGGAACGGCAGAAGAAAGGCACGATGCATTGAATTGTAGACGAGTAAGTGCCATGAAATATTCAAAGTGGCAAAAAGCGGAACAAACGAAGAGGAACGGGCTAAGAAGATAATGCATTCCGTAGCAGTAGGAAGCGCGTTAATATTGCGCGCGAAAAATGGCGAATCCTTCGAACAATACCTAGAGCGTGGATGATAAAAATGTAGAATCCATTCGCGGATAAAAGAAAATACGAGGCTCCCTAACAAAGGACAAAAAATCAGAACGAAGAAACGGCTCTCTTCGCGATTATTCCCAGAAAACAGCGCCGTTCTTCAAAAGGAAGAAGAAGATCGATACAAAGAACAGCTTCAACCTTTTCGCGAGAGCGGCACCAGTCGTCGATATTCTTCCTCGTATAAACACCACCTCGTCGTTTGCACCACGAATCAAAGTACAACCAACTCAGTTATGAACAAGATTATATGTAGAAGGGAAGTGAGCATGATTCGTGGTGCAAGTGTTTATATGACGAAGAATACAGAGACCACTAAGAGACTCAACGATCTTCCTGTCCACCAAAATACAACTATTCCATTCTCTCTCTTTCCCTTATATACCCTCAAACATCTCCTTTCCTCTTCCTTCATCAAATCTTCTTCAATCCATCCAATACACAATAAGCTCGACTAGTAGCACCCACCTCATCAACACCACACATTTTACGCACCAGACTGTCACACGAGACGAAACTGACGGATTCCTTCGAGCAACGAGGAAGATTTTGGAAAGAAGAATCGGCCAGGATGACAAAGGCGATCTACGTGCTAGGACGTAGACGTCCAGCAAAAAAGGGCGGGGGTGGAAGAAGAGAAGGGTGACGGAACCCAGTGGAGACGGGGAGAAGCGGGACGTGTAGGTGCATAAGAAGGTCGAAACAGGGGGGAGGGGAGGGGTCACGTGTGAGGCATTGGTACGAATTGCCCGAGGGTGCGTCCACACACACACACACACACACAGGTGCGTGTGCGCGAGGGGTTGAAATTTCTACGCAGGAAACGGCGGCGCGTGGAAAATTACGTAAAAGAAGCACGGGCGCCCCTTCTGGGCGCACGTTCACGCGTGCACGCGGAAAAAGAGTGGCTCGAGAGGAGCGACACCGGGAGGGCCGACGAGGCCTGCTACTGCGTGGAAGCAAGAGAAATGGGTAATCCGTTGCGCGGTGTGCATGCAGATACGCCGCCGTTTACTTGAGCGCAAGAGGAACCGCGCGTACGTGTCGTTCCAGGGCGGAATGACCGTGGAAGAGGGAGGACGTTGCTTGCAAAGGGCCTCGTGCAGTGGATAGGACATTGTCTTCCGCGTGAAATCGTACATAGCCTCGCGTTCTTATACCCGGTTTATAGCGCACAGATTCCAGCCCCGGATTTAATTTGAGCAGTGGCCTTTAATTTCTCGTATCAGACGGGTCTTTGATCCTCGAGAAATATGCCGTGTCCCTTGCGATATTAACCAGTTAACTGCGGAATTTATCCTGGAACGCAAAGCAGCAATGAGAGGCTCAATTATTTTACGATAGATATAAAGCAAAGTGAGGAAGGATTATATTTTTATTCGATGAGACAATAGTTTTTCCGCAAATGAGTACTTGCTGTAAATGATAATTCTTTATTTAACACTATGAGTACAAGGGTCAACCGCGTGGACAGAGAATTTAGGACTGACGTGTATACACGACGAACGCGGTTAACTGGTTAATTTGAAAGCTTGGATTTCTCTGCGTGGTTTGAAACGCCGAGGTTTAAGTACGGGCTCTGGATTGAGTTTTTAATTTCCTCATCGAAGCAGCTCTTTGATCATTGAGAAGCGAGTTGTATCTTTTATAATGATCGTTATAATATTTTCTAGTGTGATGGATAAAAACTTGACGCAAAATTCATCCAAGGTATACGAATCCTTCCGTGTTGCTTGTACAGTATAGACTCCGCAATTCGGGGTCTACTTCAGCAGTAAGTCTTACGCGCGATGTACTTCTTAGCTTCTTTATTGAATAAAAGCCCTTTGATCCCTGAGACATGTCTCGCACCTTTGTAATGACGAGTCGAACCGAATGCTCGCGAGGCTGGGAGAATGTTGCTCCTGAAACGGATGCGCAATTGTCTAAGAGGGAGGAAAGCCATTTGCACGGTGTTATCGTACGCGTAGGCAGACGCGCTGGTAGATCAGTGGTTCTTATCGTTCGCCTCGCATGAAATCGCATTGATCCCCAAAGTACGTTTCACGCCTTTCGTTATATCCTGTAAAAGGACTGGCACTGAAAGGGTCAGTGATCGGTGAAACGACGAGACATCGATGGGAGAACGGAGCTCCATTTGTTTAAAAGAGATCTGTAGGATCGCTTCGACCGTGAGGCGTACACGTTGGCCGATCAGCGACTCTTAATCATTGTCACGAGTCATAGCTTGCCGACCCTACAAACGCGATTCACACCCTTCGTCATAATGGGCAAAATTGAATGACCGTGAAAGAGGGCGGACGTCGCTTGTGAAACGGAAACGTAACTGCCTAAGGGCAAGTGAAGTCATTCTCGCGGTGCCAATGTGTGCGTAGACATTCAGGTTCCCTGGTTCAGTGGTTCTTAACTTTCGTGTCAGCTGGCACCTCTCCGGCTCTAAAAATATCTTCGCAAACTTTCGCGCGACTGAGTGAACTGATTTACATTCTAGGACCTCCGGCATCAAGGATATCTCACTTTGGGGAAAGATGAAATTCGCTTTCGGACGAATCAGGACTACCAAGCGCGATGCGATCTTGAGCATTTTCAATTAAACGAATTAAAGCGAGTGTCGTACTTCCAGAACCAGTGACATGGACATCATCGAGCTTATTCGAACGGAAATTATTTATTTGGGGGGGTGTGCCGGTATTTAGATCAAGAAGCACTGCACTCAGATGCACCTAAGTAATCACAGAAGTTTTTCAATCGATGGGCCAAATCAGACGAGAGCCTAGAGCTTGCAACGCCAATAATACCTCGTGCTCCGCGAAAAGACGCGTAATTCTAACCGGAGCGTGCTTCCATTCGGGTCAAGAACCTTCACCACCAGCGACACACAACCCCAGGTTTTTGGATTCGGGGCCGGAATAAATCCCCCGAGCCGGCAACACCGTGGATACCTCGGGAAAGAAGCGGCGACAAAACCGACATTCTGGGAGTGCGTCCGTGCGAATTAAGAACCACTGGCTCGGATGGTGCGAGAGCAGCCCTGGAAGTGGTTAGAATCCGCGTAGGTCTGCAGAAAGGCGCGAGCAACCGGCGAGGAACAGAGAAAGACGGAGAAGGACGACGAGAGAGAGGGCGGGTTGAACAAGGACGGCGAGAGATCCCGAGAACGTGTGCGTACCATCCAGGTGGTTGGATGCGAGCGAGAAGTACCTAGAGGGAACGAGATGGACGAAGAAAGAGCGAGAGGAGGAGGCATGTAATAGAGAGAGAGAGAGAGATAGAGAGAGATAGATCCAACGAGATGGACGGAGAAAGAGCGAGAGGAGGCATGTAATAGAAAGAGCGAAAGAGAGAGATAGATCCAGAAGATGTGTGCGTGCGATCGAGATAGTTGGACGCGTGGGGAAATGCCCGCGATGGAGAGAGATGGAGGAAGAAAGAGACATAGTGGGAGCGAGAGAGAGGTGAGATGAGACAGCGGAGGCGTCGTGGTGGGGGAAGGAGGGCGGGAAGGAGGGGGAAGAGCGGTCGCGCTCGAGATAGAGAAGAGCGAGAGGGAGAGACGGCGTCGACCTCCGGTGCCGAGCAACCACCATCCTGCGGGAGCTTTCGTAGGAAACCATCCCCCGTGCGAAACCGCGAAGGGCTCTGCGCAGTCTCCAGATCGAACATCCTGCCACCGAGAGCCCGAGCCCAGGCGCGGGTGCCTTCCACGGGGACGAGAGTACCGACACGTGGGGGACACCCTCCGGAAGTTCTTGCAGGCGAGATTTCTCCGTGGAGATGACCGCGTTGCTTTGACCAGATAAAACGGATCCCGGGGCTTGGCTAATGATCCCTTCCGCCCCTTGCGTATACGAAAGGCGGGCCGCATTTTTCGCGTGCTTCGTCGTCGAGTACTTACCCAGGGGCCCTTCCTGTAGGAATAACCTCGAGGCACGGGCTGGAATGAAAGATGGCTGATGATGTGGGGAGGATTGGCGTCCTCGTGTATGAAGTGTCTTGACGATGGCATTCTGGAAGATCGAAAGGGTATCTTTGTTGTTTGGATATTTTGTTTGGGGTAATGTTTTGTCTGTAGATTTTTTTCTTCTTTTATAGGAGTTTGGGGATATTTCGAAGACGAAGTGGAATGTAGTATGCACTTTCTTTTTGTATTCGAGGCGTCGCGTCGATCTTCCAAGGCTCGCGATGAACCGACGGTTTGAGGGCAATTGGACGATCGATCAAAGGATTTATGGCTGTCATGAGTTTCTGCGGCATTGTCAGAAAGGTATTTTGGCGCACGAACGCTATATTTCTTGGTTCAAACGGCGAATTGGTAAAAATACACTTAGGTACAAATCGTCCGTGCAATTCAACGAGTCATAGTATAATTCCATCTTAAATCTTTTATACGTATACAATTTTTTTTTAAAAACTTTAAAAATCGAATAGCCTGCGACATACTTTCGCTGTTATATTCAAACATCAAGTAAATGCGATCGAAGAGTAACTTTGGCCAGCCTTTGGATAATCTTCCACCCTTCCGTTATTTGTTCCATACCTTGGTCAAGAGTGTAAATGCACTCTTGAAAGCGTGTTGGAGCGATATCCTCGAGAGCAGGAAGGGCGTAAAAGTCAAGTTGTCACCAGGGGACCGTCCTTGGGGGACGAAACATCACGACACTTGAGGGTTGGTTTGAACTTCTTATCGGTCAGCACCCCCCAGAGAGCTGGCCGGGATAGTTCTTGAAAAAGTGATGAATCCAAGAGCGCGGTTGAGGGAAATTTTCGAAATATCCAAAACTTTAACTCCCACCGCGACAAGCGGCGAACTAAGATTTTTTATTTACATAATGCTGCGTATTTTATGTCCAACGCCACGACAATTCGTAACATCCATTACCCATCGATTACAATACAATCAGCTTTTATTCAGATCTCGATGCAGCTGCACGATCAGGTTTGCGGACACGCAACAGAGGGACAGAAAAGCCTTGTGCAAATCACCTTTTGTATGGGCCACGAAAAAAAAAAAAATTGTCGAAAAATATTTTACACCTGCTCGTTATCGTCGAGCTTATACATCTGGTAAAAAAAAAATGTTGGAGCTGGAGGAGAAAAGAATAGAATTGTTCTATCAAGCCCGCACTGTGCGTGGAAATATTTGTCCAGGTAGTTACCGGGGATCGAGCGATTACGCGAAGAGCTTGGGAAAATAAATTCCTCCACGGGGAATCCCTATGTAGCCGTAAAACATTTCGATATGCGAGGAAACTCCCGCGTAATTCCTCCTCACGTTTCACGACGAATTTCGGGGATGAGCCTCACGAATCGGGCGACAAAGTGGAAAATTAGATGAAAACGACGGGGAGTAACGAAGACCCGAATCAAGATCAACCTCGAGGAAGGATTATTCAAATTCAGAGTTAGCCGAATGTTCCTCCAAGAATACCAAGTTTTCCACTTACAGCCTTTGCTTACAAAGGAACTTGCGGGGTCTCTTGGTCAGGAAGTATCGCAAAATTGCGCCAATACGTGCGGCCTGTGCAGAATACTTGGCCGCTGAGATTTCTCGAGGTCCCTCTAAGGATTCTAAGGTCGGAGCTGAGAGCCAATTTACCTGGCCGCGACCGCAGACAAGTGAGAATTCGAAATCCTACTTATAACACACAACCTCTGCCAAGCAGTTGATTCTCTTCGTTTAATTATGACAACCAATCAGAAGTCGCGCGCAAACTTTTCGCCTCATATTCCGATTTTAATCTTATTACCTTATCCCCCCTCCCTGCCTCGAAGTTCAATCCTTCGTTTTTCCTCGAAGATTTATCCCGCAGAAAAGTTCGGAAGTGCATTGAGAAATTGACGTTATTACACGGCTCAGCGGTATTTCGGAAGAGAGTTTCAGCCAAGGACGAGAACCTCTTTCCCGAATTTCGGGCGGTCGACAATAACAGAAAAATATTTACGTAGCTTTGAAATTCAACGTTGAGCGGCGAAAGGCGTGGGCGAGAGAGAGAGAGAGAGAGAGAGAGAGAGAGTGAGAGAGCGGGCGCTGGAAGATCATCCCTCTGGACAAACACGCCTCGACACGTGGCTCGTTCGCCAAAAGTACTCGCGAAGGCACCCTTTTGAGGCTGCCACATCGAATAACGAAAGGAATATGATGGATCGCCAATAACGCGGGACACTCGCGAAAAGTCGACCAGCCGAAAACTAGAATTTCCACCGTGCAAAACTCCTTTCTTAGTTGCGCCCTCGTCCCTTTCATAGACGATTTATTTACGTTTGTATTTCACCACATTATCGCCTTAAAAGAAAAATAGAAGTTCTAGGGCTGCGAAATTTTCTACAACCATGTATGACAAGAATGACGATTGGAGTCGAGTACAAAAATGATTTTAAAAAATAGATGCTCGTCTTTGCATTCTTAACTCCTTCGTTTCTATTATAGATGAATTTCTGGGAATAACGTTGACTCCAGTGTCGTGAAATATTTCCCCTCTCTCTCTCTCTCTCCCTCTCTTTTGGTTTCAGTGGTCAACGAAAGACCATTGCACATTCTTCCTAGGTCCCCGCTATGCGTTTCGCTACAAACCATTGTTTAATTACTACCGACAACTGCGGGCTCAGGTAAAAAGTTTTAGTAGCACGCGGTGGAAGCATTAGCGGCCACGTTAATTTTAACGAGCTCGAAGAACGTCCGGCGACAAGCTGTTAATTGCTTCTGAAGAAACAAATACCGGTGGGTGTTCGCATAACGCGGAAAACTGTAGGAGATCGTGAAAAGTGTCCCTGGCTGGATCGCGAGGTAAAGAGCGTATAGGTATTAAATTACTCCGGCCATGCGTGTAACGAGATAAATTTGTCGGTGGAAAGCGTAATGATCCGGAAGACGATAATTTTTCCGCGCGGTGAACTACGGCGCTTGGTTAGCTCACGTGGAGGCGGAGACGTTGGCTTATCTCTAAAGGCGATTTAATGGATCTCATCGAGGATTTCGACCGTGGATCTGATTTTTTAATGACCTCCGTGCTTCTCTTTCTATAAACTAATACGTACTCCTCGCTGTTGCACGATGTCGAGGTAAAACGAAGGAAACGTCATGGGACTGCAATGCAAAACTTCGTGATTCACGAGACGCTTTGGATTAGTGACAAGCCTTTCCTTTTATTCCTTTTATTCTTGTTACCATTGGAGCGTTCTCGTGCAGAGTAGTCACGAATGTGGGAGTAAAGCGGAAAATCGTACAAAGCGAAACGCACCTGATCATTTCGCCTCCATTTTATTTACATTTCTTTTTTTTTTTTTTTTTAAGGGAACGCAGGAACAGCGGGAAAATATTGCAACTTTCTCACCGAACGTTCGATATCATGGGTACATAAAGCCTTTGAATAGCAGTATCTAATATCTATGCGTACGCACAGAGGATATGGGAAATCGGGAAATCGAGGATAAAGCACGATATGAAACCCTGTGCTTTATTCCACAATATTGTCGATGCTTCGAGAGTGACTCAAATTGTCAGGATTACAGTTATTTTCCTCGTCAGCTACTTTCAGAGGTATTCTTTGTCCACTGAACGTCTCTTCAAGCTGATTATTTCCTCAATATGTTTGCACGCGTTCTGAACGTGTGCCAATTTATTATAAAACTCCCGATTTGTCGCAAACTCTTCGAATGAGCACGTTCTTAAAATACGTACCATTTTTCAACACTGACCAAACGTAATACTGTCTTTTTGAATTCTACTTACTTATCCATTCTACCCTAATTTGCTACAAACTATGATTACTGATTTATCCATCATCATCCAAATTCTTGTAAGTAAATCCTTTTCAAAGCACGCTAAGAATATCTTCGTTCAAAAAGTTCGCATACACGTGAGAAAAAAAGGTTAGTAACGGAAGACAGTAAAACTTTAGATACTTTGGCAGAAAATCATTGACACGGTCAATGAACCCACGGCCACTCGTGTTGAGAAGGTGTTAAGACCCGATCACGACGAAATACTCCAAGAGAAGAAAGTTAAAGCGCGTCCAGTCGCGAACGTGTCAGAGCACGGCTCGGAATAACGTCATTAGGCGAACTCTTTTGATCTCTCCACGAGTTCTCGTTCGTTCAAAACACCGAGGCGTCGCCGAGGACGCGTAATAAGAGACGAATATTTCCTCCTTTCCACGGCGGCTCGTCGAGGAACCCCACATTTTTGCGCCCCTCTTTCACCAAGAGATCCTCGCGTGTGTACGAAACACTCTCCCAATGTCTCGCTCCTTCTCGCTCCAACCCTCGTCTTCCTCGCTATTCCCCTCTCACTCTCTCTCTCTCTCGCTCCCAGCCGCTTTCCCTCTCCATCTCGTACGCGACCTTCTCCCACTGTTCTCTACTTCGACAACCGCTGGGTCCCACTCGCTCTGTCTCGCTCCCCCTCCCATTACTTCTCTCGCTCCCTCCCGCGCCGCGTCAGCCAGGAACGACACTGAATTTCGCCGCGACTTCAGTTTCGCACTGACTACGCAGTAGAATAGACGGCGCTAAGCTGAGCACCAAAAAAGCAGGTAAGATTCTTCCCTCAAGATCTTCGCCCTTTTTTGGTTATCCCGCTTATCGTTCCCCATCGTCGAGGAGTGAGTGTGCTGCGAAACCATTGGCCTGCAGGGACGTTAGGTCTCAAGGTCGCGAGGAGGCCGATCAGGATTTCAATGTCGGGAGTGCGCGTGGAAGAATGTTGCGAGGTAGCGCTTCCCCGCTTGGTACGCGCCAGTTTCATCGTATTGATTATTAAATGGCGCACGGCAAAGGAGTTCGGATCCTGGAGCGGCAGTGGTCAGTGCACGCGTCACGTGATGCGGTCATCGAAAGTCGAACCTGGTGCCGCGATGATTCTCGATTAACCCAGAGAGGCCCTTTGCTCTTGCTTGGTGTTTCTTTTCTTTCTTCGTCTTTGAAGCGCACATCCAGCGTGCATCGCGTGACTCCTCTGCTGGTAATTAAACGAGAGTCACCGTGGCCGCGTGTAATTATTGGGAGATACGAGGAAAATCGAGCTTCGTTGTGCTGTCGCACACGTTTAATACGTTTCTCGATCGTGCGCTGAGCTCATTCGGCCTTGAAATTATCATTGACAGTCGGTACGTCGTCGCAGGTTTTATTACACAGACGCTAGACTGTATCCATCGTACGACGTGAATTCTACTCGTGTTAGAAAAATCATTTCGAACGTACAGACGTGACGAGTGAGTTTCTAAAAAGGATATTTATGTATAATAAAAGAGAATCATCGAAGACTACGTTTTAAATCCTAATTAAGCTTTGCCTCTCGCCTTTCCTATTTCAGTCATTCTTCACGATTAACAGTCATTCATTCGGCCTTCGAATTGGTATCCTGCATATTTAGTATACAACAATGGTGTTCGAACCTGTTTTCATCGTAATTCCTATCTCGATACAGTCAACGATCGTGGTCCTCGTATTGGGGCGAATTCGTGGGTGAAATAGGAGCGGTTATGAATATATTCGAGTTAGAATTCGCTTTGGCGAAGGTAGGTCAGTATTATGAGAGGTTAGGCGCCGCCATTCTGTGGATAGAAACGACGAGCGGCTTGGATCGGGCAAGCGAGACGAAGAGAAGGAATTTCAGTTCTGCTTTCCTGAGCGGCCGGCGGAATCGACGTGTGCGTGATTCAGCTTTGTCGGTTAAGCGCCAAAGTTCGAAAAGCCACCTTTGCTCGGCGCGTTATTGCGCCCAATACCGGAAAATCACTGGGCGATAGCGCGCCATTATGGCGAACCCTTTAAACGAGCGCTGCTTATGCAAATTCGGCCCTCCGTATCGCTCATAACGGTTGTTGGATCGTGGCTTCGAAATGACCTTCCACCGATTTAGACCGCGTACTGATGGATTGAACAAAGGAAGAAATACTGGCCGCGGTTTGTCGCTTACTCACCACGGATTATCTTATTCTCACCGCATTTGCTTTTCTGAAGTTAGAAGTTAAACGCAGCTGGATGAGATATATAAAAGCAAAATGAAATAAACGGTACCCCTTATCCATTGAAAAACTCAATCACAATCTCTTTAAATAAGTTGATAAAGTTTATTGGAAATCTTTCTAAAGGTATTTTGATATCTTCTATAGTAATTTGGAAGAAATGCAGATTTTTCGAGCAAGCCAGTATGTTTATTCTGAAGGCTGTCGATAAATAATTTTAAACACTACTTTATAATACTGTTAACTGTTTGAATACAGTACAAATTTCTCATGTTTAGTATATCTGGAAGTTTCTTCGGTTCTTGCGATGAAACACGCGTAAAATGGTACGTCAGAGATAAGCCGGATCAGTTGGGGTCAGTATGAACAGAAATATTGCGTATACGTCTTCTGTTTCCTAGGAAGTGGGCAATCTCTCGATCTTTGTAGAATACATACTCTTGCATCACTCCAAATATAACAGGATTCTTTTTTTACACAAAAACGTAGCTCTTTTTTCCGTCGATAATTTTATCATCAAAATTGCACTCGAAAGTATGGAGCCTCTCGTTTCGACTTCGATGAAAGAATTGTTGGAACGTCGACTTATGGTCACGGTTTTTCATGACCTGGGACTAATTAACGGATTCAGATTTAACGAGATACAGGTTAATCTCAGAATACGATTCAGGGATTAAAGATATACAAAACCTTTAATAACAGAGAATAAATGTCGAGTAAACTTAAGTCCATAAATCGTACTTTTAATATAAAAAAGACCGAGTTGTTTATCAAGACATACTTGACTTTTCTTTGCAGTATTAATTAATATCAATAATATCTCTCTGTGTTTATAATTAGCTTACTGTAAGATAATTTCGTTTATATTTCTGAAATTAATGCTGTGAGAAATATTCCAAACTCAAAGTATATACCGAAAAATTATGATGTATTGTTTCCAGTATTAGGCGCGTCTAAATTATATAAGTATATCTCTTAATAGCCCTGTAGATGCACTTCCAACAATGGCGATAAACGTTTTGAAGTTAAAGTAACATTGCTCGCTTTTCTCTTTTTGCAGAAAATGTTCTCCGCCACCACGTTCAGCGTCCTTCTTGGGGCATTTCTGCTGATCACCACGATACCGGACGCCGCATCTTATTCCAGTGAGTGATTGCCTTTATACGATCGTAACGCGCGCCCATAAGAGTTCATGCGGGTTTTATCGGCACGAAAATTAAGATAAAACTTTGAACACTGCGCGCTCCGTACGCCGTAACTCATCGTTTCTCCAGAAAGGCAACCGGTATTTTGTCGAGCCTGGAAATACCCGCTTATGCGCGCATAATTATTTAAGTCGCATTATTCAAACTCGATATCGAGGAGAGGGCAGTTTGTCGCGAGAATAATCGGGTCGGATGGAAACAAATGATCGCTTTTAATCTCTGCCTCGGCCGATCTAATTACGCCTACCTTCGTCGCCTTTGTCCCCCTCCCTCCTCCTAATCCCGTTAGACCGGAAAAAGGAAACCACGATAGGAGTGAACAGGTTTTGAAGGGAAAATGCTTATCGTCGTCGAAATTGGACGAGTCAATCGGTAAGTCGATTAGGCCATCCAAGTTTTAACTCGATGCAACTAAAAAGGGGCTACGCGGATTTAAGCGATATCTCGATAGGCGGCCACTGAAGTCGACTTTGTTCGAAAAATTTGTTTACCACCCGGCGGAGGATGGAATTTCGTGAATTATTTGGCAGATCAGAGTGCCTTGTTAAGACTTAATTTGGGACTCTGTCAGGAGTGGAAGAGGACGTCGTGCAATGAACAGTGCGAGATTTAAATGGAGGATAAATGTTTATACACTCGTTGAACGTACAATGAATTATTATATGAAAGGTAAATACCTGATATCGAATTTCGTAACGAATATTGGCGTTTTTCATTTCACTGGTGTAAAAGAGTAATTTCAGTGGTTATTAGTTATGTGCAGTATAATTAAAAAATAATCGCACCAAGTGGTTAATCGAACCGATCCAATTTTGGTTTTGAAAAAACTACGATTTCAAACATTTATCGTGCGATACATATAATTGGCATTTGCTCGAAATAATGAAAATTATTACATGCCTTTATAATTCCTACGTTACACACATCGCTGATCGAGTCTTTTCATTCTCGCTTACTCCGTAGCATTTAAATCGTTCGAACAAATTCCAAATAATTTATTCGGAAATATTCTGATACTTTAATTGGAACGATCGTCCCGTAGTCGAGCAGAAACTTCGATATCCTCCTGAGCGTTAATTACAATACCCGCATTAAAAGAGCGGATATTCGTACTTGCACGCTAAATGCGTGAAATTTTAAACGGTTTTGTTATAGGGAAAAGGGAGTAATTTTATGAGTTCACTCGTGCCAGGTACAGCGCGGCGTTCAACGAAACTACTTGCAATCGCTATGCGTCCTCACCATCCCATCAGATTATCGATCCTCCAGCTCGCACAATTTACGCCCAGCACGAAGATAGCCTCCGAGGAACGGTTTTACGTAATCGAGCACGTTTCTACGAGCGTAAGAGACATCGTGGATAAGGAAGGCTTCGATTTGCCTCTGCCGCGAAGTTATCTTGTTAATCCCTTCCACGGACTTGCCAATTATTGTTTTGCCCTCGACGCGACATACGTTCCAATTGTCGCTAACCACGAAGCTGTAACGAAATACGCCCAGCTCCTTCCGAACGATCACACTTGTTCCACCTTTCGCTTCTCCTATGACGAAACAGTGGATGGAAACCTAGGCTCCCGCTCGAAAGAGTTTTTGAACATCCTGCATTTATATCATGGACACTGAGATCTGATATTAGAAACCGATATTTTAATCGATTCAGAAATCTCGATGTGAAACTATTAACATCGTGATTTTATATGTATAGGATTGTGTTGCGTATATATTGTAGTGGATGATAGACGCTTGGTAATAAGCTGTTTTTTTTGCCATGAATGACACTTAACAATAATATTGAGCCATGCAAATCAATTCGTATATATATAATGATATCTCCTGATGGAGGATCAGGTCGTCGATATTTTCATCCAAAATACTCCACTCGAGAGATCATTTTGGAGTTATCTGCAGCAAGTTTATTTTACGATATCGTCTCGATGGAAAGACACTCCCATCAAGGGAACGTGAGTGCAATAGCTCATCGCTCGTGTGCCATCCAATCTTCCAATCCGCCAATAGTTGTATCGCCCATTGCACTCTGCCCCTTGGATTAATCTAATCCTCAAATTGCCCTTACAATATATACCCGCAAATAGTTGGGAATTGTCTCGCGCCCGCGTCACAGGGATGAAACCGCGCCGCGTCATTAACCGTAAAGCGATAATAATTCCTGTAATCGAATTGGCCGAACTTAATTCTCGCGGAGCAAAGTTCAAACGGTCCTGAATATCCGCGAGATAGCTTTTTAATGATTAAGGCCGAAATTCCCGGGCGGACGGCGACGTGGAAGCGTTTCGTTTAAAATCCCCCCCCCCCCCTCCACCTCTTCTGATTTAATGTCCGTAAAATTTTTGATGGCCACCGGAAAGTTATGCGCCGATCGAGACACCGATTCAGCGCCGCGGCGTGCGCGGAAATGTTTCATAAAAGTGTTGTTGCCCCCGCGGACCGGATAAACGTTTGGCTTGCATTCAAAACTCGATCCAAGGGAATCGGTGCCTATTGGCCACTGACAACGGTCTTGAAATTCGCACAATGGCGGGGAAGGTGGGTCGATAAACGTGGAACTTTTAATTTCAATCCGACACGATATCATCGTCGGGGCCAAATTCACCCTTTGCTCTCGATACAAGTTTTCGATTGATGGCCCGTTGACCTGAAACAATTTGTCCGCGAGGAAAACTTTGGAGCAGAGCCAGCGCCAAAGGTATGTCGCGATGAAAATAAAAAAGGCGTTTTGATGAAGATTTATCCGAGTTATTAGGGAAGAGTTTAGTTTGTTAAGTTCGCTTGGATGCGATAAATATATATATTTAACTTGAACTCTTGTAATCGGATTTTTAGTCTAATACGTGTTGTGTAATGCTAGAAAATGAGATGTACGAAGTGATTTTTGTTAATTAACCATGAGAAGTTACATTGGTGTATGATCTAGTTAGAATATGGCTGAGGAAGAAAACACTGGCTGTCCTCAAAGACCGCGCAAGTTCCACAAGGAGCAGGACTAGCCTGGATTTTAAGAGCAAAAGGTTGTAGACCAAAGGGAATTCCCTGCTGAGAGAACGTTTTGCTTGCATCTCGAAAATACATGAATCGCACGGGGGTTCGAGTGCCGGCGTGCTTATCGTGCAACGAAATGGATGCATTTCCCCGAGTGCTAGGAAGCCCCTCAGGTTCTGAACGTAATCAAAACTTGAGAGAATAATTATCCAGTCTCGTAAAACTTAGAAACGTAGGAGTTGAAAAACTCAATTTGGGCTCTATTCCTTAACGATGAAAAAGTCAGGAAAGTCATCCTGCGAGTGAAGGAGATTTAATGTACCTAGCGGAGCGATTTTTTAATTTATCCCCGATAATTCGTAGATCCCTCTTAGGTATACAAGAAACACGTACGCTCGTTCTCTGGAAGAAGAAAAAAAAAAACAAGTATCTCATTACGCGTATTCTCTCGATCACTCTTGATCCTTTAAGGTTGGAAGAAAAATTCTTAAACATGAGCTCTTCGCTTCTAACGATTATCTGCGCCATTAATGTATCGTATTCCTGGTGAGGAAACTCCAGGAAACTACGATAACATCGCATCATCGTGCCGATACACGTGTCTGTATATGGTTGAAATTAACAAGCGATGCAGCTGCAAGAGGAAGCGTCCTATCGCTTCAGTCTCTAAACACATTTTAATCGCTGCGCCGCACGCATTATGTAACTTCGAAATATCTCAATGTCATGGACATTCCTATATTATGCAGATATGTTGTACGCGCATGCCTTCCAGCAGAAGCTGTAATTCATCGTAATTATCGAAGCGCGTAGAAACAATCGGAGGAGAAACAGACGCTCGTTTTTCCAGTTAGGAACATATTTGTTTTTATTTTCGTATTGTATCAATGGAGAGTGGGCTTGGGTATCTAATTAACGTTCAAACGTTCCCCGAATTCATTCGGAGACCTGTGCCATTTGCAAGTTGGGGAAGCTAATGCAAAGTACACAAAGTACTTTCCCGCAACCGTCTAGTACGGCGTTCTCTAACTTTGGATCGTTTGAACGCACGCTGATACGCTTTTGCAAGCTGCAGGAAAGTGCTGCACAGGGTGTCCACAATCGAGGGTATACTTGCTCGGATCCGATGGAAGGAATAAGTACCAGTGTGAAACGATTCATCCATCGCGCCACTGTAAATGATTTTTAGTAAGTCGCGAAGAAAGACTGTCCACGATCACAAGTATATACACGATAACAGTAATACACTGTGTATTACTTTTTTCTTCAAGACAATTGTACGATTAACACTTGCATTAAAGATCGTACGCTTACGTTGCTTCTAATGTTAAATATATTTTTACGTCACATTATTTATTATCTAATGGATATTGGAATAATCATGAAATCGCCGTTGAAAAAAAAACCATCCGGTACGATCTATTGCCCCCTTGGAAACCGTCGCGGAGGAATTATGGTAAAAATATCAGAAAATCGATTCTCGACGAACTATTTATTACGATCGACAAACACATATTTCCTCATAATTCTGTCCCAAGCCTAGTGCCATTCGTTATAACTTCTTCCCTTTACCCTGAGAAATGAGATATCCTCGATTTCTTACGTCTCACTTTCGGAACTATTAATCGCCCCTCTTACGTCCGAGCCAACGACCTCTCCTAAATCGATTTATTCGATATCAAAGCTTTCTGTTGCGTTCTCGCGGCTCTTTAATTAGTACCCAAACTTTTGCAATTACTTATCAATTTTATACCCCGGCCTCTCCGTCCATAATTCGATTCGGTATGTTCTCGACCTTTGAATTCTCGCCTTTTGAATTTTCTCTTTGATCGCCTCAACTCTTCTCTCTTTTCCTCTAACCGGTTTCCGTGTTTCGACAGTTTTGTTACAAATAAAACGCAAAGTCCAACAATGTCGGGGCGGCTTAGAATTTTAGGAAGCACGTCCTTCGACGAGTAATTCGCATTGTACGACGTGTAGCTTCACGACGCGCTGTCCACGCCTATGTATTCCGTAGACACTTAACCGCTTTATCATTCTTGAGTTCGGTGATTATACGCGATGCTGACGTTAAACCCTAGAATATCGTAAGCTCGTATAGTATATCAGATCCTTAATGCACGCGTCCTGGAGTTAACCAATCATTTTCTCCCACTCACATACGATTACAGGCCGCCAAAGTGGATGGGTCGCCAACCCTCTCGATAATTGAAAATCGATGGATCAATACCAGGCCAGCGTGGATTAATTCCCTTTTTCTCCTCTCGAATAAACCCGAATTCGCGGACGATAAATACGACACGCTTTGCTTTTTTATCAAATATCCGGTAATCAGGCTCGATCCGTGGAATTCTCGATCGAAGTATCAATGAAACCAGCGAGAGTCTCTCGAGAGGTTTGTTTTAACCGAGAAACTTGGATTTATTTCCGTGTCCTTCCAGTGAGCCATGGTTCGATACTTGCCATCGCGCTCGCTGCGGGTTATGCAACGAATGGGGCTCCTGATCGTTAGTACTAACGTCAAACTTAAATACTCCCGGGGAAGCTTTATTCATACGCCCCGATTGGATTTGCTCGAAAAGCTTTCCCGTGTTCTTGCGAACAAAGTTCTCCTTTTGGTGCCACGGATCCCTGTGCACATACCAAGGCCTGTCCTACGCCGGCACTTTTCGGCCTCCCCAGCTCGCAAAATCAGCGGCTTCATTACGCGAGGACTCGCGTCGACCGAAACTTGGGGCCTCTTTCCTCCAGGAACTGCCAACCGAACTCGAGGGCGTACACACGCGCCCTGTAACGCGGTAAATCATTAGCTTTTCCCCAACCTCCTGGCGCTTATCCTCCTTCTTTGCGTGTCCCCCGCTTTCCAGAACTTTGGCAGCTTCCTCGACGAAACCTCGCGACGACGTTTTCTCAGAGGTGTTAGTCGATCGTAATATGAATCCACGTAGCGCGTGGAAGATGTTGGTATATGCGTTTGTGAAAGAGGATGGATACATTTTCGGATTAGTTAGGTAACTGGATCGACTGTATTTTACTTTATTAAGTGCATAGGAATTTGCGAAAGCGAGTACTGAATGCTCCTCGAAGAGATCGTGGAGCAAGGAAGGTTGTGCACAATGATTTATTAATCGAGTACAAAGATAACGTGTAGTATATTCTTGGCAATCGATCGCCTGATTATAATACATTATCGTAATCTTATATCGACGAAGTACGTATCCTCTTGTGTATTTAATTATATTAATCGGAGGATAAGTAGACAAGTGTAAATTCCCTTGTGTCCTCAGTAGAACACTGCAAAAGCTATCTCCAAACCATTCATCCTCTTACTCCACGAATATAAACAACTTACACTACTACTACCACTACATTTCATCCCTAAATCAATCTTAACACGTATTTGCTCATCTATTTCACGATTAAATTATCCAAAAACAACCAAACCATCGATATACTCCCTTATATACCCAACTGGGCACTGTCAAGGTTTTTCTCGATATCCCTCCTCAGTTCCCTTCAGGCTCCGATGATTAGCGGACAAATTTTCCAACTTGCATCGCTAATCAAGGTGTCGCGTACACGCTGCCCTTTTCCACGCGGCCGAGCGCTGATTAATGGGCGGAAACAGTCGAAAAATCTTGAGTCTCGACGGCACTTCGGGTTTTCACCCTTCGTAGTCTCCTCATACGCGGGTAGTTAGGGGTAATGCGAGGCTGGGCGTTAACTCGAGGTCGCCGTCTACACGCCCTACCTCCTCCCTCGCCACCCCCCCGCCCACCCTTCCTCCCTCGACGCATAATTGAGAATCGATGGGCTTATATGGGGGTAACCTGGCGGCGCTCGAATAGAATTACGATTAGCAGCGTAACGCCGATCGGGGGGCCGCGTTACGGGAGGAAAATACACAATAGGGGCGTATTTTTAGTCTCCGAGAGGGCTCACGTCGATGATATTAACCCTTCGAGCCCTTCGAGCCCGTATACCGGCATCGACAAAAGCTTCGATGTAAATTACGGGCGCAGCGTGTACTCTTGGCTGGAATAGTACATCGCGAACCGTGAATATGTATCCGAGTTCCTGAGCAAACCTCGTTATGGATCTTGAGAATTGTGCGCCAATGTTGACGTTGCTTTTGCACCTCGCAAACAAAGGATGGCAGATGGTTCTTTGTGTTCGTTGATAGAAATATTTCCACGTGGTTTTGTGCCGTGTAGTGTTTATTTGTAAGGTAGGATCGCGAGTACTGGCGCAAGTCGAGTTTGAATATAAATAACGATGGATTCAATCGGCAGTGGTTTTGTAGATTGATGTGAATTACCGAATAAGGATTGTTAAGAATAGCGATACTTCCGGTTTCGTTCGATAGGAGAATGTGTCTTCTCAGTTTGCATGTCTCGCGCTCATGTAACTTCGTGCTTTATTAAAAATACTTGGCCGGTTTAATATAGCGCCCTGCGAGAAATATTGCTTTTGGCGGTATTTGTATTTTTAGGAGTACGATGGAATGGCCGCGATTTCCTTGCGTGTCCAGTCCTGTGATTCTTTCGTAGCTCGGTGCTTTTAATGAAAATATTGCGCCAGTGCGGTACATCCGGGGGTCTTGGTTTTATAAGGAGAAAAAGCAGGATCCAGACGTCGATCATGAGGCTGGTACTTCTGCTTCGATGACGTCACGCGCCGGAAGATCGAATATTTCATGCTTTAAAGAACCATCCGCACCGTGGAATTTCCTACGATTAACGAATGACAAAGGACGAGGATCTGAAGGGATGGGATATATTTTTAAGCGGAAAATATACTCCACGGTGTATATTTTGCGCCGCTTTAATTACGCCGTAGTTGTGGTTATCTGTTTATAGAGCGGCTAATGGTATTACAATACAGCGATTCGGTAATGGAATTATACGCAGTTGAGTGATTGACGTGTGAATTTGCTAATAGTTCCACGCCACCGTGCTCGAGAAAGTGTTGGCTGTGCACCACAATAGTAAATAATAAATAGCATATCGAATCAATCGATTGTAGGCTTGTGGGTTATATATGAATTTCATCGAGTTTATATCTCATAAAGTCTATTGAGAGATGTTCTGAAAATATAGAAATAATTATTACCATGCTGGTCAGCTGTATAGATTCGTAGAAACAAACTTCCTTATGGCGGCTTATGCATGAATATTTATACTTAAGGATATGCTCAACGTCATTACGCCATAATTCACGAAGCATAAGTCTTTCCACGATTTTGACGAGGCACGTTTGCCGTTTAATCTTAGACGTGTGTTCCGCGTCGATAGGACAAGGATTACATCGCTTTTGACACCGTAATTAGCTGGCGCGCTATAATTTAATCATCCATGCGTGCGCTACTAATTGCGGTCAAGTATCGTATTTTGTCGCTTATCAAGTTACAATTCAAAGCAACTGAGCAGCAGTTTCCAGTGCATACAATTACTTTGGGCTCGGTCACGGTGCTTCCATTTACAAATTTTGGGGAAACTTCGTCCTGAATGGAGAATAATTTAACTCACTTAAGTGTAAACGTTCAGGCTCCCTTACATGGACCGGTATCGAATGAAAATCCCTTTATGCAGCCGCTGCATCCGTTACGTGCACTTGGGCCCAACTTTAACCGAATAACGTGCCACGTGCTGCAAAAGCGGTTATTATAAATCGCGTTATTTTATACGTAACAGGGCCTTTGTACACACGATTATGGCGTTGGAATTTTGTAATCGTACAGCGAGAACATTGCGATCCCACTTGATCGTAACTTTCGATGGTCATCCAACAAATTTGGAAGCGCGTCACATCGTTTTCATTACATTTTTTCGTACAATATCTTCACGATCAAGAATATTTATGATCGTTTAAGGAACACTGTATACTTACACAACTGCGCAAGCTATAAAGAACAATCGTGGTGTACGTATACCGAGAGTACAACACTGTGTCTTTGTATTAAATACTTCCGATCTTTCCGTAATATCTACTAGAGTGTATGGATAAACAGTGTGCTCTTTGTACACACCAACCTTATATTAAAGATTATAAATCACATATCACAAATTTAAATCAACATTAAATCAATAGATCGTTGCTCGTAATAAACGAAACTCCAAGATACCTAAACCAAGCTACTTAAACGAAACTTTGTCGGGAGACAAGGCTGCTCAGTGCGTCTTCTCGCTAAGATACCATACAGTCGTAGCTTCAAAGCACGCTTTGAAACAAAGTAATCGACTCGGGGTACTTAACAGGGAATCGTTTTGCTTGCAGAGTATGGAAGGAGTTGCAAGGACATCAGATGTCTTTCCGATCAAGTCTGCGTGATGACAGAGGACGCTTGCCAGAGTGACCTTGATACGCAATGCGGGAGATATCCAACGTGCAAGAAGGCCAATACCAATGGTAAGCATGTCGTTGACCTTTCCACTAATAGTCTCCACGTACGACCCTCTTATTCGTGCTCAATCAAGAAGTGATAAAATAAGAGGCGATAAAACATAGAGGAAGGGGGATAGAGCCTCCCTCCGAGGCAAACGACGTACCTCGTCAATGAGCCACAATCTTCTACCCATAATTTTATCTCTTGGTGGCCACGATCATGCGGTAAATAGAACGTCGATTATCGCAGAGGGGAGTTAAAATCTTCAGCCTAAGTTTCAGCACGCTTCTCTACGTACAATGTGTACAGTGTAATCATTTCTACATAAACCTCACGTTGAATGGTTTGTTTCGCGGAATTTGAAGATATCGTAAAAACTTCTAAACGATAATTCTGTCTACGCTTGATGTGAAATTATTTTTTATACACTTATGTAACTTGAATTATTCTCGTAACATTTCTTCGTGGAACATCCTCACCATCGAGATGTAATGAATACGAGGTTTAACCCATCTTTCATACAACATAAAGTATTTAAGGTCGAGTTATTTTCTAGAATCGAGGACGGATCGTGCACGATGTTAAGCCTCGTACTGCTGGCTTTATTTTATTTAATGTACAGATGTACGGGCGATACTCCTCGGCCACTCGATGTTCTGCACGTACGTAAAGTTGAATGTACGTACGTGCTTCGTTACGCGGAAAAGTTCTATTGAATTTGTTATACACCGAATTGCCAGTGATTGAAATACGTAATTCACGTTGTTGCGATTGATTGAATAAGCGACTCGTGGGTTTGCTTACAACTCGGGCCTTCGCTCGGTATCGACATAACGCGCATATTTTCATCCGCGATATTGCATTATAGGCTTATCAGTTTTTCATAAGCGGCATTTCAAAATATCTACAGCACAGGCCGTTGGTTTATAAAGCGAATCGCTGGTAGCCAGCGAAATAATATCCTAAAAATAGATACTTAGTCCATAATTGGGTGATGCGCATGCGCCTGGAATTAAACCTGGTATTTCGTGCACAATTTATATTTAATACCAGGATTAAACCTAAACAGAATCAAGAGGAAATTGCTCCTAACTCGACAAACCGAAGTTAATACATTTAAACCGGATCTGCATATTAAAGGATGCTCCATATTTATAGTCATCCCATAGATCCCAATCGACGAATTGTTGCCATTCAGCGCCTGGCTTGGCTTACTCCGATCGAGAAGTCTAGTTTTGCTACACCGCCTCCTATTATACCTGGATCAAATTCAAATCCTTTCTACGCCGGTAGTTTATTAACCGCGCATTAATATTGCCTGCTCAATAATGCAGGATGCAGGTATATACATTACTAATAACCGGCGCTTCGATTAGGACTACTTAATGAATCCTTATTAAATCGTATCAAACACTCGCTAACCTGTTGAACTCCTACGAATATCGCTCATGGGACGTATATTTTTATCAGAGCTACTGTTGTTGGAACAGAAGATCCTCAGTGTTGGGATTTTAATTTACAGAGGTCAGCTGCGCCAGTATCGTTTGCGGTACGAACGAGTACTGCAAAACTGTTAACGGTGCGGCCACGTGTGTCAGCAAGCTGAACGCCCCTGGTAAGTTTTCTATCATCGCATCCCTGCTTTTGGGTATTATCGCGGTCGAGTACGTACGTTTGGAAGCATCAGATATGAGGCCAATTGGATGTTGAACCACTGGATGCGTTATCCTGTTAACCAGGTCCTTCCTCGATCAGGAATATCATTCTAAATTTGCTAAACGATCTAATACGATAGGAACTATTTGCTTTTGTGGACGAGTAAAATTAAACGAGTTCCTACGAGCTGGTCAATCTTCTGATGAGCAATAATGATCAGCGTTTCGATCATTAAGAGTATTTCCTTCGAAGTTGAGGTATTTTTAAGCAAAGTGTTACCCTGTTCTTCCTGGTTAACAGGTTAAAGATCGGCTTAAACGCCCTGAAAGAGAGGCGCGAATACGTTAAGATCCTTTAAAGCGCGCGGAGTTTTTATTTGATCAATACTTTCCATGCGCTTCCATCGGAAAATATCACGATACTCGTGCTCTTTAGATCGACGATCGTCGTTTGTATTACGCGCAGTACACTCTGAGAGTGGCTTAACGATGAAAAACGCGCGCCTCTTTCAGCTGCGTTTGCAATAGCCCGAATCCACTCGCTTTTTTCTACGCGCTTCTCGTTATCTTGATTTATATCGCACTCTTCTTCGATCGTTTATCGAGCATTAAGCGATTACCTCCGTTGCATGCGCTTCGTTTTGCATGATGCTGATTATTCCCAGATCGCAGCCCCGAAACTGTCCATAAATATCTCCCCCCTTTTGATACGCGTAATTTAATTTTTTAACTTGTACTCGATTCCGAAATATCGTTGCTGCACTGTTCATCGTATCATAGTAACATAGTGCGCGCTGGTTGATAACTCCGTTACTTCATCCTCTCCGTAAACGAATGGAGCAATTTGAGTTCCAAGCTGGAAACATTTCCCCCGTCAATTTATTATTCTTATTTTTTGCTCTCGCACGATTCACGCTGTGCCTCGCCCCCTGGTGTTTACATTAAGATATCGATTTGGCAGTATAAATTCATCATCCGTAACAGGTTTCATCGAGTTTTCATCGGTACAGAATATGTGCGCTGGAGTGCACTGATATCGTCAGTTGTAGGGAAACGATTAATCGAATATTTCAAGACGAGCTAGGATACTCGTTTTGTCTTTAAGAGAGCAAAGAATTAGAGATTATTCACGTGGATGTGGAAATAATCGCAATTTTAAAGGCGTAAACCATGTACCCGTTACTTCCGCCCTCTTTCTCGAACCCAGTTCCTTAAATAAGAGGCCGCGGGAAATTAGTCCCAAACGTTTTTATCCGGGCGTAAACCGCAGAGGGCTCGCTTCAAGCACAAACTCAGAATGGCCCACGTTGCGCGCGCGAGAATTTAGTGTACAAATGAAACGATCCACAAACGCTTTCCGCCTTCCAACAATAAAGCCCTCGAAATGGCTTTACGTTAACAGCTGCGCAGTTATACGGTCGAACGTTGTTTTGCCAAGGATCGTCGGTGCAATTTCCATGGGAATTCGCCAGGAGAACAGGTTTAAATCTCGTCGCTTTTGGATTAGCCCTGGATCGATGATCGAAATTCGAGCCGGCGGAAGATCGATGGCCATTAAATTTCCATTTGTCCGACCAAAAAAAGAAAAAAAAAAGCACCGCGCGCCCCGCGTTTTTATTGAAAAAGTCAGGCTGATTCGGTGCATGCCGACTTTTTAATCCGGAGCCGAAAGTGAAAGTGGATCGGATCGATTGCAATTCTCGCTCTGGCCGCGAATGCGACGTCGAATACGTTACGTTTCGAGCCGCGTTGGCGACGATAGGCGAAGCGGGCGTTTATTTTAAAATTAGATTTTAAGATGGTCCCGCCAGGGGCTTGAATCGACCTCGAGTGAGAAAGCTTGGCGTGCAGGCTTTAAATATGTACATAATACGGAGACCGAAGGCGCGGTTATACGCTGATTGGGAATACGATTTTTAAAGTCGAAGTCGAAGAGGATGCCTGGTGTAAATCGTATTTTTAGGAATTTTTTTGCCATCTGTACGAAATACATCGATTACAAAAATAGACATAAAGTATTTGTGGAATTCTGAATTATAAATCTGCGATTCGATAGTAATCGATACATTACTCTGTTAAGTAGAATTAATCTTCAGGTTATTTTTTAATTCCATCAAATACCAATACCAATAACCAGTCACCGATCGTTGCCCGAATGCTCGATCTCATTACTCTTCGTGCTGCTGACAAAAATGTATTTTACACGTACGCTTACACCGCCCTGGAAACTGACGTAATGCAATTTAAATTCAAATTTCTTCATTACGAAAAATTAATAATTACCAGATAACGATGCCAGAAGGAAGAGAGGTATTGTCCTGACTATTTTTAGATCCTCGCAAATGTCAGTATTATTATTATTGATAATTTCAAGAAACCGGTTACAGCATCGATGATCGATGCTGGTTCTTGGTCGTTGGGTCAAAATTAGGCTGACGCTTCGAGGACAGCCGCAATATGTAAGGCAGTGCACAGTGGGAGCCGGAAATCCCTCGAGCCTGTAAACCAGATTTTTTTTTCCCTCCGTAACTTTTAGGAACACGGCCTTTCCATTATCGTCGGCCACGGGGCGAGTACACGTGCGCATACTCACGCAACGTTATAGGATTTTCGAGAAATTGCTCTCGAACATATAAACTTTTAGTAGTCCGCCCGATGTGAGAGAAAGAGTGCAGCCGGGGACGAAATTAAATTTGGACGACTACTTTGAGCACTTGCCTTTCATTCTCTCGGCCCTCTGACGTACTTTTGGTTTTGACACCGTTGCTCACACCCGCGGATCTTGTGGCCATGTGGATCACACCAGGGACTTTAATCGTTTTAATACCAAATACCTCCTGGCTATTTGGATATATCATCGTACCTCGTCGATACACCAAATATTTTCACGATTATCGTTATCAGTATCGTAATATAATTGTTTTTTCTCCATGTATTCTTACTCATCGGAATTTACGATTTACAATACTGTTTTCTTGCTGGTTACAATTTAGCTGTTAAATGAAGAACTGATATCTTCTTGCGGGCTGTACTGTGTTTATTCAAATTTTTTTTTAACGAGCATTTCCATCGTTTTACCAGCGATATTTTACGATGTTCTTGCGAACCGGTGAATAAACATCGCATTATTCCTCGCGCTGGGGGATATTTTAGGTTATTTTCCCCTCTCACCGAGCACCGATCAAATAATCTTCCCCGAGAAATGGAATTTAGTTTTACGATGATCCGATTATCGGTTAGTTCCCAACTCGCGGCAGAGCCTCGCGACGCCTCAGTTTTGCCGGGCACGGAAATGAGCTGTACGATCCTTGGCCTCGATGTTCGGAAGGTAAACACGATTTCAGGAGGTTAATGATCCAGGAGAGAAATGTTATTCCATTACCTGCGTTTCCGGCAGGAGGCGCGTTTTTGCTGCCCCCTTCGGCATCTCTCGCCCTTCCGCGGCTCGCGATTCGCCCTGATGAAGGGCGAGTTACATCGCGCTTTGCCCGCCTTAATTGCCGCTGGCCTAATACGCGTACCTTCAAACCGTGGATCTTTTATTATAATTAAAGCACCCGTGTAATGCGGCCATTAGAATCTTGATCACCGCTTTTACGTACTTCGTTAAGATCCTCTCCTCCCCTCCAGTGCCAGCCCTCTCCAGCCGCGTCCTCTCGAGGAGAGCGTTCTCATCGGAATTTTTAAGAATTAATAGCCGGCGGTAACTTTTAGTTAAGTCGGAATTCTAATTACCGTTGATCAACCGACTTTATCCTTTCCCTCGCGCCGCTCCTTTGTTGCCCTCCGATTATCGCCGATAGGGCCGATTTTCGAGGTGAAAATGCGGGTACATGGTGTGAGAAAGTGATTTTATCGCGCCTCGTGGAATTGAGAAAATCAGCGGGGCGAGTGGAAGTATTTAGAAATTGCACGGATTAAAGTGATGTATAGTAATGGTATATAGAGTAACGATATACAGTAGTAATACATAATATATAGTAATTATAGTAATAGCGATAGTAATAGTAACAATATATAGTAGTAATACATAATATATAGTAATATGTAGTAATAGTGATATATAGTAAGTAAAATCATGTTTCCACGCTTTCGTTTTGATTATTATTCTTCAGGATCGCGTCATAGCGCGAGAGTGGTGCCGTAGAAAGATTAATTCGCGGTCTGATCGTGGGAAAGCGTGTTTGGTGCATTTATAATTCTCGAGATGTACACGTGGATGTGGAGTAAATCAAGTTAGCGGAAGACAAAGGCAGCGATCTGATTGATCCGATAAGCGCGGAATGCGGGAGGCCTTTGCGTATTTCATTTAATTATATGGTCTTGCTCTGGCGCTCAGCGCTGCACGGCGCTTCGGTTCTCTTTCCACTTTTATCCGGAATATTCAGAATATTCAGATATTCAAATCCGCTATTTCTCGGCGCTCCGCCGTGCGCGTTATAGATTATATGCTAATGCTCTTTTTAGTTTCTCATTTTCGGCGCTGTACCACCGCTGTTTCCCGATGTTACCCTTTATTTATCTTATGAATACAAACCAACCCGATTCCCGCTCTTTCTAACCCCGCAGCCAACGCGATATTTCATCCGTTCTGCCATTGCACGTCGCACGAGAGCTTGTTAACATTTGCATACGTAATTGTTGTGCCCGATAATCTTTGCACTCCCCTTGGATTACCATGGAAACGTAACGGGACCCTCGTTACTTTTCTTATTATCGTCGAACCTTCATCCTCGGTTTCTGGAAAGGACTTCGACCAATTAACAGGCTCGCACCTTCGACCGGAGACTACGATTTTTAAGACAATCCCCTAAGGGATCTAATGAGACAAGTAGGAGGCAACCATTGGACTCTTGTCCATTGGACAGAGTCGAGGAAAAAAAGGAAGAAAGGAAACAATTGTTCCTTTTTTTGCATTAGTTATCAACCACTAAGGCTCATTTGGCTTTTCTAAATTTCCTCTTTATTCGTTCTTTTCCAATAATCATCAAACTTTCGCCGCGCGTCAGCTCGTTTCGCACGAAGCTTAGGAATTTATAAACAGCGAGTTACATTCTGCACTCCTGAGTTGGCGGAGTAAAGTGGAAAGGGGGGGAGGAGGTTCTTTGAAAAAGATTCAATCAGCGTTTTTCACGATGCACTATATTTTTCACGCGCCTCGAACGATCGAAGCACGAGCATCCAGCAGGGACGCTCCGGCCGTTATCCCTGAACTGTCTTCACGTGACTTTTGTTTACAGAAGCGAGGGTTATCGTGGAGCAGATAAAACGGTTCACTCGGTTGCGCGTAGAAATGTCCGAGGCTCCCATGTCGTGTTAATTTCAATACTGCTAGGCGTTCTGCGCGACTGTAAAAAAGTTCAACTGCATTCGCCAAATTCAAATTATACCGTATCACTGTTCATTCTTATTTCTTCGAAAGATTCTGTCGTTATGATACGGATTTCCAAGTATCTCGCTTCTAAAATAGTTTACGCACGCTCTTATTCGTTGGTGTACACGAAAAGCGTACATATACGCTCCACGTACAATCGTTGCATCAATATCCTGTTGCGTACATCAACCATAGATCTGATCCGAAGCGCAACCTAAGAAAGTCTTATTGGCCCGACGAAAAGCGCACAGCTCTGGCCAAATGTATTTCCAAGCCCCGCGTATTATTCGCTTAAGTGGTACACGCACACTAATTCCACCGCGCGATAAGGCTGGCGGACGAAAGATACCGAGAGCGAGCGAGATAGCGCGAAGTAAGCGACGAGTCTCAAAGCATCGAGGTGCCAAAATCATTACAGTCGAAAACAGAGAGTCGTGGAGTTCAGTGGATTTTCCTTAAGCACAGGAATCCCGCTCCTTTGCAACTTGTCGCTTCACGGTCTAAACATTAGGATTAAACATACCCAGTGAAAGACTCGCTCCCGTATTTCCACAGAGGTTTCTTTAGATCGAGCCAGTAGTCGAAATTTTAGTTACCACTGATCAATCTTGTAAGAGAAACCTTATGCTATTATTATGCGATTGTCGTCGGTGCGATCGATTTTCGAGGTGGACAAGCGGGCCTCGGCGAAAGACCCCTGTGCACCCGCAGAGGTTTCCTCAGGTTGAGCCAACAGTAGCAGGAGGACGCTCGTTTCAGGGTTCGAATCCGCAGGCGTCTCCTCCGTGAACGGCCAGCCCATGAGCGGCGCAGTGGACGGTATAAACAAGGGCGTCAACTCGGGGAGCAATTCCAACCCGTACGCCAACGCCAACGCACCGCCCGCACCTGTCGAGCCCTCCTATCCCAAGGTCAACAGCGCTGGCAGCCTGGGTTACCCGCAGTACCCCAGCCACCCTGCGCCCAACAACAACGGAGGATACCCGCCTTACCCCTCGAACCAGGCCAACAGGCAGCCTGGCCACGGCTATCCGCCTTATCCGTCGCACGACACCATGCCAATGCCCTCTCACGGCAACTACCCCGTGAACCAGGGTTATCCGGTCCAGCACGGCTATCCGCAACCGGCAGGTTACCCGCCACCGTACCCTGGCTACCAGAATTATCCTGGATACCAGAACTACCCGACCCAGAATCGTTACAACACGAACACCATGTACCGTAGGAACGACGCCAAGGCGAATGTCGGCTCCTTGCCGACGCTCTGCTTGGTTTCTTCCCTGGTGCTGATGCTGGCGAATAGATCGTGATGGAGTTAAAGCCGATGGTCGGACCTCTGAGCGGGATTCTGTTGTTTGTACGAATGCGGTTAAGGTCTCGATTAGATTTGAATGGAGCTCTTTTAAGCGGGGCGTTGTTCGTGGTGCGGATGTAGGGTTGGTTTGGTTGGATGGAGGGATAGTCGTGGGACTTTTGGTTTTTTATTTGTTTTTTTTTAATTGTGGATTGTGTGACAGGGGGGGGGGGGTTAAGGATGGTTTCTGGAGGATTTGAGTGGTTGTGTATTGTTTGTTTTCTGTTTGTCTACCATCTTGGATTGCAGTGATGGCAAAGATATTGGGGTTAATGGATTGGGAGATTATGATTCTGGGATGAATATGTGGAATAGCCGCTTGAGAGAAAAGGTCGGGATAGTAGGAGGATAGTGAGTTAAGATTGTGGTCTTTGTGCTCTGTGAGAGCACGTTGCTGGTATTTAGTGTCGAATATTCTATGATTGTCGCTTGCTCGACGAAAGCTGGCTGGGTTTAGGCGAGTGGAAGTGACTTTTGTGGGTCATGAATCGTGTGTGTGTGGTTGATGAAGTCGAATTTTTATCCATTTTAATGTGTCTTAGCGGTCGTTGCGAGGAATGGAAAATCGATTTTGGTGTGTGGAATTAGAACTGGTGTTTTAGATGGTAACGAGCAGCTACGTATGATTCTACGCTGCGTCGATACTGTATGATCGAGTTTAAGCACGAATGACATGCTGTGTCAAGGTTATATCAAGATTATATAAATCCGGATTAGTCACGTTGCCGCTGAAGCCGGGGACGTGAGCATGACCATAATATTAATCACCTTAGTCGCTTCCATGTGATGCATTCGTACGAAATACTGCGTAAAATCATGCAACATACGTGTCAGTCGCTTGTCCGATCGTTTCGATGTTACTCTACTCTTAGCAGTTACTCTAGGCCAATTCTGCTGAATTTTTGAAAAGGTGGGCGTTTCCTTACCAACAGCAACCTACCTTACCTACTGCGAACTTTTGTACCGGCAGCTCCCGTGCCCTACCTTACCATTAGTCTTCTGATGAAGTTAAATGAGGCATGGTGATGTTAAGTTTTATAATTTCTCTCTCTCTCTCTCTCTCTCTCTCTCTCTCACTCACTCTATCAGGTACGAAAAATTCATAGATGCGATTCATAGATCGATATTTTCATGGAGAACTTCTATCGATGCTTATGATGATGATGGTGGCGATGTTGTTGAAGAAACGCATCGCACTTCCTCGTTGTCGAGTAAATTTATCTCTGAAGCCCTTTCCCCTTTCCCGCGTCATCGTATAGCAGAATTGGCGTAGGATAACTCTTTCAATACACATAAATGTTAGATCTTACAGCATAGTCCTTATCCCAAAGCGCAACTAAGTTGTAATCCGACTTGAATCGACTCGACTTGAATATTTCGGGCAAAGTGTTTTCCCGCGATGATAATACTAAGCACAGAGTATTTTGTATATACATTTTCTACGGGTAATGAAGGCATCACTACGCGATAGTGAAAGGAATAGGCTTTAAGCGAAAGTGCAAAATTTGAAGGATTTCGATGTGAATCACGGCTAGTACCTGACAAGGCATTATTCGTGAGCCAGTAAATTTGTCGCGGCGCGCCTCTATCGCCCGAATTGCTTCATTTGTACATTCGATAAACAAAGATTTACGTGTCATGACAATTTGGTGTCGTCGAACCGCGTGACGCGCCGGCCTTACCGTCCGCTAATTAATTACAGGAGGACCGTAAAATATTGATTGGCTAGTATACAGACATTTATCGTGGACATTGCGAATAAACTGCCTTATGTGCTGACGAAAATGGTGCTAATAATCGAGGCGCACAGTGGGAAGTTCAACGAGATATTCATTAGGACAATTTGTACAGTCTTATATGTATACAACCTTTTTTTTTATATTTGGATTTTTACTTATTATTTGTCGTTTTTTTTTATCGACTCGATTATTTATTGATATTGGAGGTAAGGACATATTCGTCATTAAGTCGATTATATCTAGGAACAAGGATCATTTCTCTTCGATCATATTCGTCAAACAGTCTTGTTATATCGAACAATAGTTTACGGTCCTCCATATACGATAAGTGTCCTCTGTATTTTTGATACGCTGAAGGGAAGTTAAGCGCGCGAATTTATTTATTGTACAAACCGCTATTTAAGTGCGATTATTCTGTACGATTTACATTGTCGCTGTTGGTACAGGAATAAAGGTATTTTAGTTACGGCTAAGGAACACGAATTCGATCCGATCCTTCGCCGTTCGCCCTCTCCGAGTCCCTTAATTCATCGACATGCAAATAATATGGCACTTTTCTCTCTCACAAAATAATATATTGACTTTTCTCCTGAAAGTGATAAAGGCCTAATTCTTAAAAAATGAATTAACTGTAGTATTAATTAAACAGCGATGTCTCCATTTTATATCTGCTATAATCATTTTTTTCTTAAATTAGTCTTGTACCATTTACAGAAAACAAAACAATTTGTATCTTAGTACAAAAATTATATTGGATTTACGAACCACGAAAAATTTGAAATTACTTACTGCAGGAGCCTTTGTCTGTCAGGAGGTTAACGTAGCTACGTTTTAGAGCCAATTTCTTAAAGGCGCAGTCGAAGCCGACTACGACTTGCCATTATCACGCCAAACCCTGACATTACTTATCTACTTTACGAAGCGTATGCTCAGCGGCTGAAACGATTTTTAGGGCGCAAACTCTGGGCGTCAAAGCTGGCTTACGGCGTATATCGCTATTTCCTCTTTACATCCTTTTTTCGCCCTTTTCCCCGGTCACGTTCCGTGGAACATAAGGCAATTTTTGCACTCAGCTTACCTCACCTTGTTCCCTTACATTTTTGTCTTTTTTTATTTCTTTTCCTCCTTTTTTTTTTTTTCTCATCTGCTTACGTTTCGTCCCTCTATTTTATACGCAATGCTTACTTTTCAGACTCGTCGTATCTGGCTAAAATTATATCCAACGCCATTATAATCGAAATGCTTGATATTTTAGAAGGGAGGATTATTTTACGTAAATGTCCTTAGTAATTTATAAGGGCGTAGTTATCGAGGATTACTCGCTATTATGGATGGTATTGTCCCAACGAAAATCGCGTTTGTACGTTATCTCGTATAAATGTGATTTATCCGATCACACGGGAGGATTTCATATTGTGTCATGCTTTTAAATATACCAAGAGAGATGCGGGACCTGCTGAAATGCTTCGAAAGTTACAAAATGCAGGAGATAAGCATTAACATTTAGTTATACCGCGGCATGTCTCGAAGCGCAGGGCGGAATAAAATGTTCTGGTCTTCGTGCATCATTGACAGCATGCAATTCTAACCGATCGGAATAATGATGAAGGCGGTTTTGTAACGGAAGGAATATACGCAACTCACATAAAGCATTTAAAACGCAATCCAGTGTGTGGTTCGTATGAAGAATTCGCTTGAAGCTTAAATCGAAAGTACTCGTATCGACCTCTTAGGAATTAAGAAGATTTTCAAATTTTGGACTTGTATTCCATGGAAAAATTGATCCAACCGTTTTCCTTGAAAATTTCCATATACACAGTTTGAATATTTTTTATCGTATAGTTCGAATTTATTTATCCATCAATAACCTCAGTGACCAACGATAGAAATTACAGAAGCCAATCGCAAAATTCGCGAAAGCGCAAGTCGCGAAGCGCGCAACAATTCACGCGTTCCTAAAAGCGATCTTGCGAGAAATATAGAGATTTCTAAAAATTCTCCGCGCATCCATCGAACTCCAGGCAATATCAACTAACACGACCCGAGGCCAGCAATTATAGACGACCACACATCTCAAACTCGACGATCACAACCGAGCTTCGGCGATCGCCTATAGAATTTTCTAACCCATAACCATAACCCAGCTCGAAGAGCAGCCCTCGGACCATTATAAGTCCCAGCTCTGAACAATAGCTTCCAGACCATTGCAATCTATAGCCATTAGCCGGGTGAAACAATAGCATCTAAACCGCTGTAAGCCATAACCGTAACCCAGCCTGAAGAATAGCCTCTGGCCAATCGCAGGACACGGCCGTAACCCACCTTGAATCGTTCAGGCTCTCGCGAGTCGCGAGGCGTAACGATCAGGGCCGAGAAATGGATTAGAGACTAAGGACTGGCGGGAGATTTCCATCGAAATGTCGGTTTCTGACCGCCCCTCTCAAATTCGACAGTACCGCCTTATCGAAGACCGAACGGATACAGGCCATCGCCGCCGACTCCACCACCGAGGTCCTCCTCATTCGGAGGAAGGTACAGCGGTAACTCCGGATCGAGGAACAGCATCGGGGATGGCTCCATCTTTAACCGTTTGTTCGGCGGCGATCGGGGCGCGCGCGTGCAAACCACCACGCCGAGGATCCAGAGGGGCGGAAACGGGTTCTACAACACCCACACGTCCTTCGATAGCCGTGGAAACAGGGTCTGGACCTTCTCCGGCTGAGCCAAGGATATCTTTTTCTTCAACCTAGATTTAACTCGGATTAGTTTATGGCTTCTTATTAACTGGCGATTCGGTTGGCTAGAGAGGAAGCCGCGCGGTTATTGTTAGGTCATTTATGGCTCCGCTCGATAGTCCTCGATGGTTCGCCTCGTTGTCGTTGTGCACTCGCGATTAATGGCGGAGGATTTTGGGGATGATTCTGGGAGGAAGGTTGATGTTTGGCGATTTTTGTGTTGCTAGTCGTGGTAGATGGGTTTTGGTATATTTGGCGAGGAATCGGTGGGGTAGTTCCTTGCTACGGGGGGTTGGGACTCTGCTTTACCAGCTGCGCGCGGGTAGGGCAGTTTTCTTGATTATCGACGATTGCGATAATTCTGGTGTATGTCTATGATTTCTTCACGAGTTTTTTTTTTTTGAGATTTTTGGTTATTTCTGTATATTTTTTTTTGTGATCAAGGAGGATATGTTTGATATATTAAGGGGGGTTTATCGTCTCTACCTTGCGTCGTTCTATGGTATGGAAAAAGAAATGGAATGCTTTGAGTTGGTATATCTTTCTTCGGTGTGACGTTGGACATCGTTATATCTATACTTTCGTAAATATGTTATCAGTACTTTCCAATTTGAAGACACCGATATATCGTTCGAGTAAATTGTATGATTTATGCAAAAATGACCTCCAGTAACATAGAAACGCGATTACATAAACATCTGGGACATATTAGCAGGGTGAGATTAATTTCTCCAGTACTTCTTCAACGACACGCAGCCTGATTACAGCGATAACCGAGGAATCCTACTCTCTCGCATAACAAGTGCCATAATGAACACTACTCTTATTACTCTACGCACACGTATTTGTATCGACACACTACGCGTGCAGTACTTACAAAATACTTAAATACTCTTAACGAACTAATGTATGAAATATAAACATAACTGAACATATTCAAACGTTTATATATATATATATATATATTCTTCGTATATACTAATGCAACCAGAGTTTCTCGAGGATCGCCACGCCCATCCACGCGGAGATCCACGGATTCAAAAAGCGACATTCGAACCTGTCCATATCGTGCATGTGCTTCGCGCGTAATTCGGCCTTTTCCAAAAGCTCGCCGGCTCGAAAGGCGCAACGACATTTGTCACGCAGAATTGGAGTGAGAAGCTGGTAACGCATGACCGCCATACGCGACTAATTTGAGCCAAGCCCTCTGGCATAATTGCACTCGAAGGGAGGACTGACGATCGGGTGACACACTCGGCAGTACTAACCCCAAGCTGGTCATCTCCTTTAACACTAAACCCACCGGATCAAAATGACCTCCAGATTATTTCTTCCAAAAATTCGTAGAACTTTGATACGAGATATTTTCTACTATTTTGCACGATATCCTTGTAGTGTATAGATTGATATATTGATCTATCGAAACTTTTCCTTTATCCTATTTTCCTTCAAGGATACATTCCGCACCTCTAAATATATCTGGAAAGTAGCTGGTTGGTTTAGTGTTCACGTAAAGCACTGTCAGTGTCTCTAAGGTATCTCGTCGCGAGATTATCGATTATGTCGAGATGTAATATTCGATGGAATTAATTAATCAATTTATTCTCTACACGATAAACCGACGACAATATCGGTTCCTCTGTATTTGAGTATAGATGTACATTATCGATGGAAGACGCGATCGAGTCGCGACAGGTTGATACCGGACAGTCGCTTGGCATTGTCGCGAGCAGCTTGGTAATTACTAATCGGAAGCCTCGAGATCACGGAAGCTCGAGCCATGGCCGGAATAAAAGCTTCGTTGCGGCTTTTAAACCCTTTCACTACTAAGAATTCCCTGTTGGTCCGCGCTGAAATAGCGACGCTTGTCTACAATGCGGACGGAATAATAAGAAGAGAGTTACCAATGAACAGAAGTAAAAGACGACACATGTACTCATACATGCACTTTTATCGTGCGATAAATAATCTTGCCAAAGAACTACAGATGTATAACCGTTTTTTGTTTTTTTTTTTAAGTAACGTAAGCTCATTTATTCATAATTTGAGACATTTGAATAACAGCTAATGACGTTGGAAAATTTATGCGCAATCCTTGGTATACGCTTGGACTATAAAAGTGATTTATTCTCATGTACCTGTACAGTACTTAAGTATAGAGTATGGAAAATAATGTTCTGCAGCTTTACAATTGCGCCTAAAGTACAGTATAAAAGTTTTCCAAAGGCTTCTAGGTACTCGTAATATCTGACGAAGGAACTTATCTTTACCGATAGCCACAGTACTATAATAGATTATATTGGGTTGTTCGGAAAGTCATTTCGTTTTTTGGGGAACATGAAAGACAGTTTTCGTATAATGAATAAATATTTTATTAAATTATATATTGGCCATTCTGGTCCAACACCTT
>JBCFXI010001750.1:0-41293 GCA_038496175.1 Ampulex compressa
CACTATTAATGGCTGTTTTATATATATATATATATATAAAACAGCCATTAATAGTGAAATCATTTTAAACTCAACTGTATGTTAATCGTAGTTCTTAACTTAAAATCAGAAATTAATAGTGCGTAATAGGTCAGCTATCGCGCTTTCATTATTACACTGCTTGAAACGTACATTGAGATATAGATTGGGACGTCAATTTTGTATTTTAACTTGGCTCTTGTTGAAATCTCAAATTTGTTGTAAGATCTAATATCGTTGTAACCGGTCGTTAGAACAGCAGAGAAGTCTTGTGTTTCTACATTTGATTTGTACTTCGTAATGTACATGTGACGTGCAAAGGACCATATTTTATTTGTTGTTAGCCAGTATGGCTACAAATAAAGACTGTCTAAACCGACCATGGTGGAACATGGTTGGCAAAAGAGGGTATGCCTCGATAAGGTTGTGAAAAGTCGACCACGATCAGTTGCATCAATCTCCCTGACAGCTCCGACTCCTCGGCATTCCCCTTCGATTACTTCTCCAACTTTTCCACGTCCACCTCCGCCCGAGGTAAAAACATAACATCTGTTAGGATCCTCCATTTGCTGGCGGGTCGCTGGATAGGTAGCACGCGTCGGAATGGTGCTTGAGTCTCTACAATGTGTCGTAGAAGTAAGCGACCAAGTCTCAGAAGGTATTTTACGTAAAAATAAAAAAAATAATATAGACGTACCTACATTTGCAAGTTACATTAATAATTATTGTCAGCTTGTGTTTGTGGTGAATTTTTACGAAAAATTGTCGACTTTAAGGAAATTTAATCTTGGGATGCATAAGACTCCTTAAATTTTTTAATATTTTTTCGTATCTTGTCGGAAATTATGTTTATAACATTGCTACTATATAGAATAATTTATCAAGATGGAAGCAATGATGTATTACAGAAATAACGAAATTGTACACCACAATGTCTGATGGATAATTTGTAATTTCCAATAAACAAGACCTAACAACTAGATCAAACCTAAATATGTATGCGCGTTATTTTTACATACTGAATGGTCATATTAGAAGTAACATTTCGAAAAGCCTTACCAAAATCGGTTCGATTAAGCAGGAGATGTATAATTGGCATGTAACTTATTTCTAGCAAACGGACATGTGCTACTCAATTACACATATGGCGCTGAAAGTTTTCAACCATGCACGCGTTACATTTGCAAAGCCGGGCGATACTTTTTAAAGTAACATCCGGAAAGTTCCAATGTGGTCGTTTCAGCCAGGATCGCGCTATAAAGTCCGCCTCACCGCTCGTCAGAAACTAGATTTGCCCTGTCACGTCTGGTTATAGCCTGCCAAATTTCTCCGAATCCTTCACCCTGTCCACAACTCGAGAATTTCCAACTCCACGACGACGATGGCGGATAACAAACGGCGTGAAACGTTAGGAAAACGTCAGGAAACGATGAGGAATATCCAATCCTCCAATATTTGTGGGGATAGAATTCCAATAAAAGTAAGGATAGAAATAATCTATGTTAAGAATAATGCAGCCTTAACTGCGTCCTCCGCCGTAAGAAAATATACACAAGGCGCATAGGAATTTTAAGTGTCCTGAGCCGTCGAACGTACGAATACGTGTGTGTGTGTGTGTGTGCACGAGAAAATGCGTGACTGGAACACCATCTAGGGTACGGAGAGTCGAATTTGGACAGTCAAAGAGTCTAGTTTGAAGTGTCCAGACGTAAACTCGAGTTTAAGTAAAATCAAATTTAAGACGCTGTAGAATAAATACATTTACCTAACAGAATTCTTAGAGTATCTCCCTCGTTCTTCCTCTAGACACTGTCTTACGTTACATTATTCTTATCATCATGTTTCTTTTATTATAATTTTATTTTTACATATCCCACCTATTACCATACAGAACATCTTTCTTTTATTTGTCACGCACAAACCCCCCATTGACTTCTTCCACCAGGGAGCGTACCTCGATATTCCCCATACGGCCAAGAGGACCCTCCGGCCCATTACCCGAATCTCCGCAAAAATCCTGCAGTCTGCCAAAAATAACGTATTCGCCTCGGCTGTGGCAGGCGGCGTGCCCAGGGCCGGAAATTAGATTCGACGAAAATCGGTGGAAATCCCCCTCCGCCTGGCCGAAGCGCCGGTTAAAGTCGATATACTCAGGTTGGAGATCGTGGGACGAGATCCCGGAGATGCCTTGATTACAGGATGTCGGGCGCAGCAGGAAGGATTTCCTGGTATCCGCGTGTTTCGGCGAACCTAACTCGGTGGGGCTTTACTTAAGAGGAGGGCAAAGTCGCGCGCATACCTCGGCGCATAAATTATTTGCGCAAAGTATCTGCTTAGGAACGCACTGCGGTAGAATTCCGTTCCTTGCCAAATGCACTCGAGGCGGTCGTCCTACCTCCTTCTCTCGCCCCCTGCTCCACCCCCTCGCAACCCTTCTTTCCCCTTGCACGCGTCCGTAAACCCGCCTGCGGGTAAATGCGCGTTCCTAAGAATGCGTATCAGTGTCGGCGTGCTTTTAACGTCAACGTATGCGTACGCCGCGTTTGAGTAAATCCGTGTATCGCGTACATTGAGACATCGTGAGAAACCCGTGTCGATATGTCGTAAAATACCGTGGGGAATAAAAGAGGAGAGAATTGGTAAAGCATATAACGTAAAGCACGGAACGTTTCGGCATTTTCTTCTCTCAATACAAAACTCCATGACACTGAACACTGGTCCTCTTCACACAAACCTACCGAAACGGTCGAAATGACCGATCAGTGGTTTTTTTAGAAAAATAACTGGAGTTACTGGAGTTACTCGAATTACTTCGTCGATCTGTTGACATTTCTTCTTAGTCCTCTTTTCTGTTAAAGATATATGTGTTATACATAAGTATATTCAGAATGTGACTGGTAGGTTTAGTGTTAAGGTACGCACGTGTCAATGGAAATGTATTGGAAGCAGTTTGAAGTTCTGTCGATCCTGTTTTTACTGTATATAGACATTAAATAAGGTCAATACTTACCAAGGCGCATAGTAGTGCGTGTTGATTTTTGATTTATATTAGTCTACAGGCTTATCTTTTCGAGTATCGACACGAATTTGTAAATTTATCCGTATAATTAAAGTTTGAAAATCTTCATAATATAATTGATGTCTATCTTGATATCGCTTCATTAAAAAATGCTTTGCAATGTTTAGAATTTCAGATTAATTGCTATACTTTTAAAATCTAGATGTCGTACTTAAAACAAGCGTTTAAGCATTGGGTATTAGGTACGAATCGCTATGTAAAAGAAAACAGAGGAGGTAGTTGTGTCAAACGTGTGTACTCTATGGTATGGTTGAGTACTAGCTATTCCTACAAATTGTGGCTCTACGTAATTCATGTCGGGAGTATTGATTTGGTCTAAGCAAACGGGGACTGTGTACGATTATCGATCCCATCGTTGTATTATATCGAATTCCAAAAACAAATACGAGGCTAAACTATTAAGTAAGGAAAATTATCTTGGAATTTCCATGAGGCAGGATCTTCGATATTTTGTTACTCGTGGCCATATTTCGTTGTTCGTCTGAAAATTGTATTAAAGTGAAGAACTGACATAATAATAATTACATAATTAATAAGCTACAACCGAGCCTTAGAAAAGGATTAGCAAAAAGCAAGTTTTAAAATTACGACATTTTCTTTAACCTCTCAATACCTATTCTACGTAAATACTGAGTACAAATTCCTATCGAACCTATTTTATTCAACATTTCCAGTATAACTATAAATTACTCATAAAGGTAGCACATCTGGCTTTCGCAATAAAGCAGCAAATTTCAGAAATAAAAATGTATTTAGTATACGCAACAGAAATTCATATAGAAAGTAAATTTCAATAATTTTTGTAACAAAAACTGTGTATGAAATAACAGTAAATTACAAATGTAATGTGATAAGAAAGATTTTTGATGCTATGACTATTCCATGTTTATTCAGTGAAATGTGCTTTTGAGTGTTATAGCTTATTTTAATTAAATGCTCTTTACCTAACATGTGTGAATCGCTTGCACACTAGAAAACTATTTCAGCATGTATAAAGCGTTTCTTCATTCGACAAGTGCGCATCACGTACGAATCCGCGAATCCACAACCCCGCATAAAAGTTTGAGGCGATCCAAAGTTCTTGGTGCTTTGAAACACCTTACCAAAGCATGAATCAAATTTCTCTTAGATTTTATGCTTTTATCGCAATTTTTCTTCCCTTGCCACGTATTAGGATAGTATGAACATGGAGATAGATAGTAAAAGAGAATTTCGCTTTTAAGATCTTTTATGACTCTTTAATCATGATTCTGTATAACTTGGGAAAGCAAGAAAACATAAGGTTAAAATAATCTGCTTCGAGACTAATAATATTACGTCCTTTATTCTTACCCTAAAAACTATATGGGAACTGCGTTTTTGGAAATTGGGTATAGTATCTTTATTAAATTACTCTCACAAATATGGATAATTTTAAATACAAATACACCTACTTTGCAAAATTGCATTGATACATTCGTGCAATTAATGCTTCGCAAGAAGCGCGTTTGAATGTCATATCAACTAAGCTTTACTTCGATTCCTTTTAAGATTGTTGTATTACACTTCTCTTCTCCTCTGCATTTTGCAATTACTTTCCCAATTGATAATAATAATAGTTCAGGAATTTCCATGAATACGAAAAAGGAAGGACCTAAATGGGCATACGTATTTCCAAGGAAGCATTTTCGCAACATTTGTGGAACGATATTGACGACCAATTTCGTCGTTTCGGCTAAGTTTCAACCCGATCTGATACGCTTCTATAGCCACCTCCCGTTCGTGGCGCGCGAAGCCTTTCGATCCTGAAAGAACGGAAATGGACGACGAATCGGCGGAGAAGTAGAGAAATCGGGAAATAAAAAGAAACCGGAGAAATCTCGATCGGAAAAAAGGTTTTACGTGCAGCCGTGGCGAGCTCTCGGCATCCAGTTACGTGCAGGAATACCAAAATGGTCCTCACGCGAAAATCTCTTTCGAAGACGTGGAAGTGGAAGCCATGGCGCCCAATTTAACGCACGCCCCTCCCCTGGAAAGATTTGAATATCGGGTTATACCTTAATTCGATCTTCGATCGCGCTCGACGCCTCCTTTTTCCCCATTTTTACGCTGCCCTTCGCACGGACGAAGTTTCTCGATAGCTTGCCGTCGATCGCCCTGAGAATTTGTCAATTCCGAACTGGCAGGTTCGTTTATGAAAACCATTTGAATACTACGAGAACCAGAGATCTGAGTCTATTGACTCGGTGATCCTGGAATATCAAACTGGAATAAGTTTATCGATCATTGCTCTGAAGAACGAAATTATTAAGCAAGTTTATATATTTGATAACCTTGTAGGACGTAAATTATTTTTATAGGGTTAAAGGTTACCATTATACTGGAGACGAGATAATTATAGCACGAGCGTGTATTTTTCTGCGTGCAACTTATTATTAATTACTAATTATTAATTATTGCTCTTTTAACTAAGTCATTAGAGATTACTACGAAAAGTAGTACATACTAATCTGCGTATAACATAGAATTCAGATGTATACTTACAATTTGAATAGATGTTGTTATTCTTCTCTACTGATATTGTAATATTCGTGGAAAATGGTTAATACTTCTAAGATGCAGTTAAAATTCATAGAATAAATACATATTTTGTTTCTTATTTCGATCTAACCGCTTTAAATATTCACTTATACATTATATGAATAACACTATCAAAAATAGTTATACAGTATTCTTCCATCTTAGCGGTACTAAAATATTGTAATTAAAAGAAACGCAAGGACGATAAATTCCAAGTTACAAACGATGATTAAATCTCTACTTCTAGAAAGAAGAATTTTATTATACTGTACCAACACAGTTTTTTCTTTTGCCATCCCAATCTAATGACATTATATATCTCATTAATTACATAGTCGTTGACGCTAGAGAGTTAAATAATAAGATAAAAATAACTCTAAGCTAAACCAGTTCGGTAATAAGCGCGGAAATCTAAGTAAATGAGCAAAAAATGGTAAAACGCGAGTTATAAAGGATAGTTAGACTTTTATTTTCACTCCTGCCGTGTGTGATCTCTTTCCATCGGCGCTGACCTCTTCCGAGCTTTTGCTCCCCTTGGCACATTGGCCGGATGCCAGTGGAAGATGTCACCGAGGGGTGTCGACAAAACGGATTTTACGTGACAAAATATTACGTTAAATACGCTGATCCTTTCACCGTGATTCTCTCCTAGCTGGATTTCGGACCGACAGACTTTGAACCTTGGCAATCCGCCGTGACGTGGGCATCGTCGCGTAAAAGCGCTGCGTCACATCCAAAGTACCATCGGGCACAAAAAAAAAAATTATACCTGCTCCATTAAGCCGCATTATGAAAAAAAGAAATCTGTACGGGGAAAAACCTTGGGCCAGAAAAAGAGTAATCCATTCAAAAGTCTCTTGAAAAACAGTCTTTCCCGAATTGTAAAGTTGCCTTTGTATCTATGAGGTTTAATGTCGATGTTTAGCACACTTGCTATCTCTTTCTGTCATGATTTATAGACGGCAAATTGCACGTGCAATGGTTGTCACGTGCAAGACTCGACCTGCTTTTCTCCATTTCACATAATGGGTATTTCTAATGCACGTAGATAGCGTAGTGTTCCTTGAAAATTATCATATTACTTATATCTTACAACGCAATATGATCTTGAAATTAAGTTTATACCGATTTTTTCTCAATTGCAATGCAACATAATTTTGATGAACTACAGTATCATTTCAGTATTACGTCACAATATTAATACCACCGTCCTTAATTTTGATCTCTTGGTAATGTTATCAACCTTATCCTGCAAGCAGTCCATGACCATAATTGTTATTAACCTAGCTTAACTTGGCAATATTACTAGTCTCGCTATTATAATTATCTGAACAAAATTATTTACATCTGAGAAAGATATAATTCGTGTATCTGTACATACACGAGTTTTATTTTCCTCAGAGCAAATAGAATATGTTTTTAAATTGCTGTTTACTATACCACAAAGTAAATAACTGAAAGGAATCATAATTCGCTCTTTGCGAAATAAAAGAGATTCTTCAAAATAACAAACAACAAAAAATGTGTTGATTATAATTATGTTCATTAATTGTAATTATACAAACTAAATAGTTATCAATGCAGCGAAATTAAATTTTCATTGCAAGAAACACATACTTTAAGATAACAGAAACCGAGGAATATATTGACGACAAATATTGTCATACGTACATAGCAATAATGGATAAAGCATTATAGAGTTCGAATATCAATAAGTGTCATCGTATTCGCTCCCAGCAGGCCTTGCACAGTACCGTAAATGGCCATTGTGGATCGGGCATATACCATAAATATCGCTCGGCGCTTATCCGCTTCTCAACATCGCGATAAAGCTCCTAGTGCGGGGCTGCTTACACTAAAAACATCACGTGCGTGGGCGATGTCAGAATAAATATCGCAAAGCTAACACGAGGAGTCATGGCCGAATTGGGAGCGACGATATTCGGCGCTCCGTGCGCCCCAGTGGAAGTATCATAAAAGTATTGGGCGACTGTTTTATCGTCCGCCTCCCTTCTTGTCGCAACCGGGAACCCGAAGAGATGGATACGCCCTCAGAGCCAGGGTTTGCTTGGCTGTTTCTCGTTGACAGGGGAAGTGGGGTAACGCCATGCCTTGCTGGGCTACTAGGTTGGGGTCTAGGATATGGGACATGTATTTAAGCCACGTGCGCAAATGTACGATCGACGGATACGCGATGGGGACGAATGATGCTGATTAATATCGATAAGTGTTACGCGCTTGGCGTTGGACTAGATTCTAGAGCAAGCGCGTTCTTTTTGTTGACTGATCATAGAGTAGTTTGAGATAAAAAAAACACTGAGAAAACATCTTGATCATTTGAATACGCGCGTTACTTATTGTTAGTGAACAGAAAGGCTTTATAGAAGTTTTAAACTGAATTATGTTATCTTAGATATGAATGTTAAACATTTAATGCAGACACGTGTTTTATATTTTATATGTTTTAGCGCTGAAAGAAATCGTACTTATAAAAGCAAAAAGTATTGAAATATGTAATTGCAAATGTGTCATTGTTATATATAAGCTCGATGAGAGACGAAGGTGAGCACTGTATAACAGACACACATATTGCACATTTGCTTTGTTAGTTAACTACACTATATTTCCAAGGAGATGACGAGAATCAATGATACGTGTATCGTTAAATCTTACCAATTAGCAAAAAATGACATCATGTAGTATATTCTATACTGATATCAATGTACCTACAGTCAATGTGCTAAATTAAATAACGAAATAAGCTTTGCGTAGTTGATATTACTCGACGTGTATATTATTTCCACATAAAAGCAACAGATTGATAACGCAATTGAGATCTTAAACATTCGCAATTTACCCTGGATCGATGCTTAGAAATAAATGTAACAAAAAAGCTGGAATAATTTGCAGTACTGGTGATATATATTCCGCTACAAAAAAAAAAGAAGAACCAAAATTATTTAGTAATGCATATAACACACGCTCTATGTAAAACTCGAAGAGACCCAAAAATTGTGGATATCTACAACTTTCTTCTTAATTCCCAATATTGATCGCTCCGACGGCTTTCATGCGCGCAATAATCCCCACGCCACACACTTCGCGATTGGTCCCGCGCTTCCGCATTTTGATGAATTGCTTAACGCGCATAAGCTCCCTCCACTTTTGGTCGGTATATGCGTATAATTATTCGATTGTATTATACATAATTAATTCAATCTGGAAAGAAATTTATTTTCAATGGAACCCCTTATCGCGGATCGCCGTGGGGGCGCAGCGACCCGGCGAATTGCTCGATCTAATCATCGCCGACAAATGGAACTTTGATTACGTTAATTGAATCTCGAGTTCGACACTTCCCACCTTAGCTTTACTTGTATATCTGTTAATCTCTCCGGCGGGCATTTAAATCCCCACCCAGCTCCCGATGCGCCCCGCTATGTAATCAGGAGCGTCCCCAAGATCCACAGATAGGAGTATCAGGGCCGGGCTTCGAGAGATTGCACAACAATGGCGATCCTGATTCACACGTAGCAAACATTACCACAAATGGGAATCTTATTCCGTAACGCTTTAGAGAGCCAGGGCATAATAATAAATTGATATGTTATTTCGAAAATACATGACAGCTATTATACGGTCCTTCCGTTTCCGAAAGGCTGTTTGTGTTTTAGGCGATGCAAGAAACTCTGCCAGGATGTTTGAAATTTGTTTAACGATTATCCACGAAATATGACGATTTGAATAGATTTTATCTTTTAATGCTCTTACTTAAAATATAGCGCTATATACTGCACGCACTTGGATAAAGTAAATCCTATTTGCATAATTTTTCGATTTTCCAAGGAAATTGAAAGGCCGATATTTTTGCATTAAACCTCGTTTTTTCATGATAATATTCCATGAAATAAAAATGTTTTATTTTATTTTCATTTATACGGTTATTTCGGTAAAAATGCAAGAGATATAATAATTATAACTCAGCTGTAATTCGATGACAAAGTTAAATACAAGACACGTCTACATCGATGATCGTTTTTATTATATTTTACATTTTATTTATCGCATATTTAATACAATATTAATTATACTCGATTACGGATCAAATATTCAATTTTATTACAAACTCAACTGCCTTATTAACCAATGGAATTCATAGTTAAATGACTCCTTTCTTTACTTTGAAATTCGAATGAATCCCCTCACGAAATATTATGTATCCAGCACATACGTATGAATAAAAAGTCGCACAAAAATGTACTTCTCAACCAGCCGCGCAAAAAATGTCAACATCAATTCAACAAATACTGCTTTACGGTACTTCGCAAACTTTAAAGTTTACGGCACACTCCTCAATCCGCTCTGCAAAAAACTTTTTCCACCGTTAATCTGTTATTTAATCGATTGATAGCAAGTCTTCCATAACTCAACAACGAGCTTAAATCGCGCGCCTCATCCTTTCAATACCCTCCAACAATTTCCCCTAAATCCGCTTCTGAAAGAACGTTCATGTTTCCTTCTCCCATCACCTCTGGTTTTTCCATGTGAATAGGTATACTGCAGCTCTGGTGCTTCGGAATCCACTTTAAACAGTAGGTCTTAGGCGGAGTGACTTTACCAGTTAGTGCTGAAAATAATTAAAAGTACGACAGTACTGGAGTGACAAATATGTCTGCGCACATGGTCGTAGGAGGCGCGTCTGCATTTCAATATAATGCAATTAAAAAAGAACTTGATCAGAAGGCCTGGATAGCTCAGAGGTAAAGCAGTCGGCTTGCAAACGAAAAGTCCCGGGTTCGAGTCTCCCGGTCCAGTTTATATCCCAGTATCCGATTTTTTCTATGCCTCCTTCTCTCATCTTCGGTTCACTCACCATCTTCCTATCTCAAATTTCATATTATTAATTTTTCAATTTTAATTATTATTACTAACCTTTAATTATTGAGCCACGCACTAGTGGTCAAAAATTACCGTTCCCACACGATAATATCGATCAAATCTACTCAACTCCACTCCAAAAGCACCAGATGGAGAAAATGGATAACAGTATATAAATAAGCTACTCATAAAAACCACAGCTAACGTATCGTTATTAAATAATAAAAAAAAACCTTCCGCGATATATTGCAAGTAAAGCGCGACCAACCGAGAGCTCGTCTAACGGCTATCCGCCTTCTGTCCTTAGGTTGAGGAGGACTGGAAGTACGTCGCAATGGTGCTCGACCGGATCTTCCTCTGGATCTTCACGCTGGCCTGCGTGCTCGGTACGGCGCTGATAATCCTCCAGGCGCCGAGTCTCTACGACACGACGAAGCCGATCGACATAAAGTACAGCAAGATCGCCAAGAAGAAGATGATGCTGATGAACATGGGGCCTGAGGAGGACTAGTCGACGATCCCGCGCGGCTTCGCGCCGCGTTCAGGGCGGCAGCCGGGCCACAGGCGCCGGCGTCGGCGTCGCAGGAGGCGCACCGTGCGTCCAAATCGACGCCGTCGGCGCCGTCGTCCCAGGGCCGCCGCCAGTCATCGAAACTGCCGATTTTCGCGTCGATGTGGAAGGGGAGCCTCTCTCGATCGCCGGGGCGAGGGCCTCCTCGAAAGAAAGCGATGAGAAGGACAGAGGACTCGGGGAGGGTGTTCACATCGGTATCCAGGATTTTTTTCGTACTGGTTGTACGTATCTGCGATCCTCTCGGAGATTGCAACCTCCGCGACTAACCAAGAAATAGTGGGTTTCGAAAGGATGAAGGATCCTGGGAGGAAAGCGATGAACCGAGTTCACATCGGTATCCAGGACACTTTTCGTACTGGTCTATCGGTATCCGCGATTCTCCCCGAGATTGCAACCTCCATGAAGAGCCAAGATAGGGTGGGTTTCGAAGGATAGAGTATCCTTGAGAGTACGCGATGAGAAGAATATAGGACTCGGGAGAGGCTCGCGTTGGATCCAGGACTTTTTTCGTACTGGCATGTTGGTACTATGGATTCTCCCGGAGATTGCAAGCTTCATGAGCAACCGAGAGAGAGAGTGGGTTTAAAAGGATAAAGAATCGTGGAAGGAAAGGGGCGAGAAGAATAGAGGACTCGGAGAGGGTTCACATCGATATCTAGGACTTTTTTCGTATTAATCTATTGGAATCTGTTTGCGATTTTTTCGGATATGACGGGCCCTCCGTATAACCGAGAGAAGAGGATATGGGTTCGAAGGGATAAAGGGGATGGTAAGGGTTCGCATCGGTGTCCAGGACTTTTTTCTTAATAATCTATTGGAATCTGTTTGCGATCCTTCCGGAGATTGCAGTCTCCATCAACAACGAAGACGAGATAATGGATTTGAGATAAATAGAAGGAGCTTTCGGGGGTTTTTAACAGTCCATTGGACCTTGTTCGTGTCGGAGGTTGCGATCGCCGCGAATACCGAGACGAGAAACTGGTGGACAGTTCAGCTCGGTATTCAGGACCTTTTCCCTCGTTACTCCATTGGACTTTGCTCACGTGTCTTCCGGGGGCTGCAACCTCTGCGAAATTAAGGATAAAGAAAGGCGATAAAGCGGGCGGAGGGCTCAGCAAGGGATCGATTATCTCGACATCTCCGCTGGTCCATCGAACCGCGATTTACGAGTTTTGGGTAAATCCTAGCTTCTATGGTCACAGTGACGGGGAAGGAAGATGAAACGGGTGGAGGACTAGAGAAAGGATCGCCTCGGTATCCAGAATCTCTTTTCTTCATCGGTCCCACGCATTGGATTTTTTTCGCGAGTGCGTCGGAGGCTGTGGCCTCCGCGAAGGCCGAGGCAAGCACGTAGGACGAGTCGAGCGAAAGAGAGGAATCACCTCGGTATCCATAATTCTATTTTCATTGGCCCATCGGACCTTCTTCTCGACCGTTTCGGAAGTTTGGCCTTCGAAATCATCGAAAGCAGGTGAGAGGTCACGATGAAACCGGCAGAATATCCGAAGGCGAATTACGTTGTTAGAAAAAAAAAAGAGAAAAGAAAAAAAGGAGAAAAGCGAGAAAAAAAGTAAAGTAAAGGCCGTGGTATCCAAAACTCTTCCTCCACCCGTCCATCGAACCTTCATTCCGAGTCCTTCAGAATTCTACACTTCGACGGGCATGGAAGTGCGAGGCGACGAATGTAAACCGGTACAGAGTGCGAGGTCGAATCCTTCAATTAGTTTTCTTTCACGCGAAAACAACCGCCGTGGTGTTCAGACTTTTTCCTCCACCGGTCCATCGAACCTCGATCTCTGAGCCTTTCGGGGGCCACGCCTTTCGCCAGCGTCAAAGTCGAATTAGCACGATGAAACCGATAGAGGATTTGAAGAGGGATCACCTCGCTTTCGGTGGCCGCGACCCACCGTGGTATCCACGATTTTCCCTCCACCGGTCCGTCGTACCACGATCCCGAGCCTTCCGGAGGCCACGGCTGTCACGAATGTCAAGTCGAATAAGCACAATGAAACCGGTCGAGGATTTGAAGAGGGATTACCTCGCTTCCGGCGGAACCACCGCCGTGGTATCCACGATTTTCCCTCCACCGGTTCATCGAACCTCGATCCCGAGTCTTTCGGAAGGGAAGAGTGACCCTGCGTACGCGTGACAAAGCGAACAGCGATGGGAATGGTAAAAAGGGGTGAGAAACTTGGTGTGAACGAGTGCGCGTGAGGAGGGGAGAGCAAGAGAAAGAGAGTATGGGACTGCGTGAAAGCGAAGTGAGATAGAGAGAAAGGGAGAGAGAGAGAGCGAGCGAGCAAGAGAGATAGAGAGAGTGAGAGAGAGAGAGAGAGAGAGAGAGCGGAGGGAGAAAGAGAGAGAGATAAAGAGTGGAAGGCGAGAGAGGAACAAGGCACGAAAGGTAGGGTGTGATAGAGAGAGACAGAGAGCGAGAGAGCGACAAAGTGTGCAAGGGAGGGAGCGAGAGAGAGAGTTTAAGAGCGAAAGAGAGGGAGAGAGAGGGATGCGTGTGTGTGATCGGGAGAAAAAGAGTGAAAGGAAGGGCGGGAGAGAGAGAGAGAGAGCGAGAGAGAGGGAGAGAGAGGGAGAGGAAGAGAGAAAGCGAGAGAGAGCGAGAGGAAGAGAGAAAGGGAGAGAGAGAGAGAGAGAATGGGAAAAAGAGAGAAAGAGTGAGAGAACGAGAGAACGAGAGAGTGAGAGAAAGGGAGAGTGAGAGAGTGAGAGAGAGGGGAGAAAAAGTGCCAAATACGCGGAAAACACGCGCATCGTATTTTTGTAAATCTGGTTTCATACGTAAGGCTAGAGTCGTGCGGCGAGACGTCGAACTGCCCGAACTGCCGATTTTATATAAGAAGACGTTTACAGCGGGGAGTCGCGTACACCGATACACGCATAGATACCACATTCGCACACCGGTACACGCATACCTTTTGGCGTACACGTAGGTCTCCGCGATTCACCGACAAAGCTTGGCCACGGCGAAGGAGTCGCGTTCGGATACGCACGTTCGGGATCGTTTTCCTCTTTAAGCGCAGCACGTTGGTCCGCTCGAAGGACGGCCCCCTCCAACCTGGAGGAGGCACTCCTTCAATCAGCGAATGTTCTTCCTCGTCGACCTGGCGAACACTCGAGCCGTCTTCCTAAGCTTTTTCGAGACGTCGCGCCGTATTTTCTAGGCATACCGACGGCTCCTCGGCTCGTCGTAGCCGGTTTCCTTTTCAGGCGGAGCCCTTCGAGTCGTCCCAACGACCTCGAGTTGTCTCGACGATCCTCCCGGTCGCCCTCACCGATTTTCGAGTTTGCCGAACGACGCCGTTCGAAGCCCCCGTCGCGGGCATTCGCATCGTCACGGTGAGTTTTTCGCGCTCTCGCGCCCCGACTTTCGCCAGTTTTCAAGCCGCCCCGGCGAGCTCTCAAGGGCGATCGAGTCCTCCCCGACTTTCCGAATTCTCTCGCGGAGTTTTCGGATCGACTTGCCGAGTTTTTGGATCGCCGTCGATAGTTGTAATGTCCCTGTCGCGAGTCTCGCGTGTCCCGCGTTTTTGGAACGCCGTCGGTCCAGGGTAAAGGCTCGTCCCGCGGTACTTTCGAGGAGGAGGATACTCCCGAGGCGGAGGTCCTCGCTTGGACCCAAATGTGTACAGTAATTGTTGGACGTTCGATGTTAAAGAAACTGCGGCGCTCGAGCTTCGATTCCTTCGCCGTGCCAACTCGCAGCCGACGGAAGGAGGCGCGAGGTATAAACACGAGGAAACATACACAATTCGCTTGTAAACAACTGCCAATTTTAGAAAGGGGCCTCTGTCTGCTTCAACCGAGCCGCGGGGGGTGAAAGGGGGGCGCTGTCCCCTGAAACGATTCGAAGGACCCGAAGTGGAACGTGAACGAGGTGTGAGAAGGAAAAGAGGTACAGCAATGAAGGACGTTTAATCGCGAAGGGAAGGTTCTCGAAGTTTTGATCCTCGACTGCAGCGGATTTGCGCAAAGTACGACGACTCTGCGCTTCGTTATTTGTCTCTTCTCCCAAATCGGAAATAGATCTGGGCAAAGCTGTCTGAACGCCTCGTTCACTGATAAGCCAAAGCAAGTCTCGAGATTGTAAATCGTCGAGGAAACTGTGCAGCTTTTACGCAATATTTGACGATTGTCGAGAAGCTCGTTCATGATCAACGAAGCGATCATTTTTAACGAATTTATCATCGTGGTTCCTTATCCTCTATTTTTTTAAACATTTTCACGTAATTTCATAGCTCATATACAAGTATCGTAGAAACTCGAGAATGATGGTCTCGATAATGTTCCTTTTTACATGACACTTTGCGACAAGCATCGCTTCTGTTACTCGATCAAACTTCACCACTCGGTTATTTAACAAAGTGTCTCTTCGAACCTTTCTAAAATCAAACCAAGTACCATCGCGCAACCTTTGTACGCACCATCCGTAGTGTCCTTAGCCGCTCACCGTGCCGTACACCGCGTCACCCTAACGCAAACTTATACCCACCCCAGTTACTTTTCTTCGAACGCGTACAGCAAAGCCAAATCCCCAAGTTCATTCGCAAGCATGCGCTTACCTCGATACGCGAGTAATCGATCGGAATCGATTCGAACGGGCGAATGGAGAAAATACGGAGGACAACCAGGGAGCAAAGAATGAGAAACCACTCGACGCCACATCTCGAGACTCGCGTGCGTCGTCGAGGCAAGGAGAAGGGAAGAAAACGAGGATCTAGGAAGTACAGGAACGCTTATTCGTTGCTTAGAACACCAGGGGGGATCTTTTACGCGGGACAAGTCAAAGAAGGGAGGATAAAGGGGACTGAGAGAGAATGAAAGAAAGGAAACGTGGGGGGAGGACGAGAGAGGGAGGGAGAGAGAGAGAGAGAGAGAGAGAGAGAGAGAGAGAGAGAGAAACACGGATCGAGAAACGAGCGGTTGGTGATCAGAGGCGGAGGGATAAACGCACTCTCATCGAGGCACACTTGGTGCACGCGCGTACGCACATCTCACACTTACTTGCCCACACGTACACAGTCGCATACATTGATACATATACACGGAGACATTGTTTATATACCGAAAGGGCGAAAGGGGGTGACGGGGGCAAGGAACTCCGTTGGTCGAAGGCGCTCGCCGAGCCCTCGCCGGCGGTATAATAATCAATTTATTTGCTCACGTAAAGGTAACGGTATAATATATTTAATATGTGCATATAGGTATAAAGCGATTAATTACATTAATTGATTAATTGTATAATCGAGAGAAGGACGATTTATTCGCCGGGGTGCGGAGGCGGTTGTGGTGGTGCTGGTGGTGGTTCACTTGTTTTCTTGTTAATCGTGGCCCGCTCGTAGACCTTGGACAAGAGAGGACTGAGCAAGGTTGGGAAAAATGTATCGATAAAAAAAAAGTGGTGCTGTAATCCGCAAGATAAATGGATGGACGACGAGGCCCCCCATGATTTTTCGCAAAATGGAAACCGATAGGAGGGCTCAGAGTTGAAGAAAAAAGTTTCGACAATCGTGCCTCGCCGGCTGCTGTTTTTAAACGAAGAAACCATCGGGAGGCGTGCAAGATAAATGGAACAGTGCGTAAAGTAAGACAATTTTCTAAACGCCAAATCGTACCATAAAATAACAACGTTCCGCGGTAGTTAGCAGTGATAAACCACGTCTCTTCGTTTAATGTGTTGTAATACGACGCGTTTTGGTGAACCTACGTCGACGTTTAACTCTAATCGTAAAAACCCTAGTAAAGATTTTTTATCGATACCTCGCTCTTCATTTTACGCGATCATCGTGCCTGAACTTAAAATCGTGCAAACGCAGTGTTTACACGTCACAGTAATTTCTAACGAATTACTCACGAACTATGGAACATTTCGCGTTTTTTAATTAGATCATTAATTATTCCTTTATTACACACATGTTATGGACTTTTGGTATTGCGGTTATCCATGAATCGGGCAATATTCGGCGTTTTCGATCCTTTGAAATATTCTTCACTTCTATGTCTCTGTTCGTGCATGGGTTGTGGGATGTTCTACAATAATTTCATATCCTAACCTCCTAGGTATTCAGAAATGTCGTACTTTTCATATCCGTCACTTTCCAAGAACCACGGAATATTCTTTGCCGCAATGAATATCGATTTGTCGCAGACCATCGTTTACGTTATTACCGATGCTAGCGAGCGTGTGCAAAAAGTTTGAGTGAAATTTGATGGTAACGTCAGGAGGCTGATAATAATCGTAACGATAGCGCTTAGGTGAAACCGGGAAAACTATCCGTGACAGACGATAGACGCGCATGAAGAATAGCCGATGATGAGGTGCTAATTAACCCTGACAACGACAGTGACCTGGTACAAGCGTTGTCTATCGGTAATCGTGAGAATATACCATGCATCAAACGCGTCTCGATAGATTAAATAACGTTAATTTATTGTTTTCTGTCATCCTTAATCTTTTGACATTTATCGCGGTACTTTCGCTTGATTATTACTTAAAAGTAATCTTTGCTTTGTCGAAATCGTAAATCGATCGATGCCTTAACGCATTGCATTGTGTCCTTTTGAAGGAAAATTCGGTACAAGGTTTATCATTTTATTATACATATAATAATGCAGCTCGTATTTCAGCATTTATTTTGACAATGTCTTAATGAAAACCCTCAAAAATCAGTTTTTCTGCAAAGTATTAAATATAATCATACTCAGAGTAGGAGAAACGCATACATTTTGTGCAATGTAAGAACCTATAAATACCGTAGCTCTTGCATAGAGAGTGTTTACACGTCAATCCATCGTGTGGTACGTGGATATAGAAAGGAAACGCTGGGGGGAATGCGCGAATAAAAATATATAATCCATCTTCCGCTAGAAAGAGACATTGTTTATTGTAACAAGTCAGCGCGACACATCATAGTTGAGTACAAAACAGAGTATTCAATTAGTGGATCACAAGTTATCGTAGTTTTTACCTTCAAATTTGTCATCAGATGGCGAACTCAAAAACAACGCACTCTTTTCATTATTCATTATAACTTTCAATGCGTTCAATGCTTCAACAAGCGATAAAATATTTTGACATTCACACAAAGCTGAAGTACCTTATTTGAATAAAGCGAATCGCATTTTATCGAATATTAACGCACAGCAAACAGTTAATGTTTTTCGTTGCCAATGAGACACTGTATCTCGGATCAAAGATATGTTTACTACTGGAATAGAACGCTTAGAGAAGTAATATCGTCCTTTGCATCAAACGGTATAGTAAAAATCCGAGTGTGCAACAAAATTTCAGGTGTAAAACGACGATGCCTTCCGGTCCATTTAATAAACGCAACTCGACTCTTTTGCTCCTAACATTACGTTCGTGCTGGTTACATCGTACTACGACGTGTCGGTTTAAAAGGAGGGAATAAAAATGAAAGAAAAACAAGGGAAAGGGCGAAAAGGCAAGCACATTTGCTCGCACGAGCGGAAAGAAAAAGAGAGCAACGTGAAGAAGCAGGAGAACACGTGATGCGGTTAATCGATATCGTATGTAAGCTCAGATAAACGATGTGACAATGATCCATATAATACTGATAACGATAGGGAAACTCGAATATGGAGAACATCGCGTTTATCACTATCCTTGAACTGCTTACTTTTCTAAATCCTATCTTTGTCCAACGATATTGACGATGACGACGAATAACACGATCGTTGTTAATGCTTTCTGCAAAGTCGAGTCGAAAAATGTACCCATACTATACGGTTTCGCGATTTTATCAGTTCATTTAAACAATTTTATCGCGGAAAGCTGAAAAGCGATGATGAGATTATCGTGGTACGTACATTAACTTTGACATCTCCTTTAGTGAAGGAAGTATCATTTCATTTTCCACGATTATACTAATTTACATGGTTTAAGTGCAAAATACAACTTCATTATTCAAGGACTACTCATCTATCAATATTCAAATTCTAACACTATCTTCGAATAAGAGACTTAAAAAATGTCTAGATATTCTCCGCTCTATCTTCAAAAAAAAAAGGGAAAAAAACCCATTCGATACATTACGCATCACGTTCAATCATTCTCTATACCGTCAAACAGTATTTATGGTGTCTGAGGAAACCGTCGATCTAGATCAGTTTAAATCTCTGCTTCTCGCAAGCTTAAAAGAGAGGTGATAACACCGCAGAGATAAGGGCAGAATCGACGAGAACTAGTCGTTGCAGAGTTCCCGGGTAATCTCGAAATCAACGGAATTCAGTGAGACGTGTAAAACGATGAAGCACGGCGTCGGTCGGGGGCGACGCCCGCGATGATTAACTTCCGTCTGGGTCTACCAGTGATTAACGTTCCTCCATGATTTTCGATGTTTTTCGTCTGGTTTTGAACCCGAATTTGCCCGGAGGGCCGCTTGCCAAATATTTTTTCGATATCGGCTTTTTTCTTTCCGGCGCTCCCTCGATCGTACAAAATGGTCTTCTTCCGCGACGGACGATACTGGAAGCAACCAAATTAATCCTTTGCCATCCAAGCATTTTTTTCGGAGGTTTAGTCAATAATTCAATATTTATGTATTAGGTTTATCATACTTGAGTCGTATATTTATTTATACTCAGGGGAAAAATACTTTCCTCACGGTTCACGCAGAATGCTTTTTATACTTCGAATAAGACCGGATCACGTGTGATCTTATATTTGTATTTGGGAAGTATTAACTTTATGATTTATACCGAGCGCAGATTAAATTGCAGTACAGCCCAGAATGGGGAGATATAAGAAGAGAATATGAGGACAATTAAAAATGTACATTAAACGAGTTAGAGTACACTTCGCGTCCTTCATTGGCAATCAATTTTTTAGTACGTAAGACCAATTGAATTATCATTCTTCGGGAAACTTTATCGTCGAACCGCAGGGATATTTTAAGTAGAACATTTAAAGCCAGGTCGATGGTTATTCGGGGGGGCAGGGGGTTGATTACGAGTTCAGGAGCGGCCGGACGACGAACCTCGGATAACTCCCCGCCCTTGTTTTATCTCGAATAACTTGGAAGTGGTTTTAAACTTGTGCAAATTTTTTCTCCACGACTCAGCTTTGCGGCTGAGCGGACCGTGGGATTTAGAAAAGCCCCAGCGCTCGAAGAATATTCAATGCACCGTGAATTGCCCGGGGTTCGATTCTCCGCGTGGCCGTTGGATATTTGAAAGGTACTGGGCTTTGAAACGATGACTTTTTTCCTCCTCTCCTACAGGCGGCTCGGGGGCCTTTTACCCCGAGCGCGGGCGCGAGTCAATTATTTCGCTCGTCGGTCGTATCGCTTTCCCTGGTCGTTTCAAAGAAATGTCTAAGAAAGACGAATAAGGTCTCGAACAGCGTGTAAACGGGCACAAAGGGTTCATAATGCGCAATAATTTTTGCGCCGCTCCTCCTCGCGCTTCCCACTTCGGATTTTTCAATGGCCAAAACGGGAGATCCGCTGAAATTGCGTTCGTTGCGGAGAGGCCGGGACGAAAATCCATTTACATTCGCCCCTTTATAATTAGCGCGATATAAAGGATAAGGGCGATGGTTTCAAAACGCGAAATTAAAAATCGTCTTTAAATGCGCCGCAGAAGCAGCGCGCCATCCTGTACATTTATACGTCCGCCGTTTTCAGTTCACCGGCTGAAAGGATAGCCTTTCTCGTTGTAATTGAATTTTTCACTTGGCGCGGTCCCTCGTACACGCGTGATTCATTAGCAGTGTAAACCATGGCGGAAAATTAGGGCGGGCATATAAGGCAAACGAACGAACGCTCGCCAAATGGATTAGGGAAGTTCTGATTTCGCGTACCGCGCGCGGCACGAAATATCCGGCGGCACGTTTTGCGGGATTTGTCCCGTATAATCGACTTCCTTTTGCACCAACCCAGGGTTTGATTCCCGATGCCACGGCAAATACCACTCCCCGATTTTCCCCTGGAAATGTTTCCGCCGCGCCCGCTTGCCGTGCGAATCCAACCCGCGATTCCTTTCCTTGGCCTTGCAGAAATCACTTTGCCAAATCGACGCGATCGCGAGGTTTCTCCGCATCGAAAAACGTACGACAAATCATGCAATGGTTCGATCTGGTAATCATTTGAGAGCGCATAGCTAAACGAGAGTTGAAAACGATTAGAATCTTCTTTGTATCGTACTTAAGATGTTCACTATCAGCTCTGAGATATCTCGTAGTTTCTTTTCATCAGAACTCTATAAACGCCATGGAAAAACTATATACACGGTTAATCTATGTAGAATTTTCCTTAAAGCAAACTTTTTGTGCCCAAAGCAAGACGTTCTTGCTTCTCCCATCAGCGAGCGTATTTACTCAACGGATTTCTTCAGCGTTATACATATGGTAATTAAAGCGTCATACCTGACGATAATCCTCGCGCGCTTCCTCCCTGCTTGACGAATCGGATATTTCAAGGTTCACGAAGGTAGTTACCTCGCGACCTTAGATTCAAATTTATTCTATTCGAAAGTAATTATCCTACCCTCGTTCGACTCTACCTCTCTCAAAGGATCGCGGGGCGGCATTATTGAAAGTACAATGTAACACTCGAGAGGCCCCATTACCGCGTTATATTGCCATCATTATTTGTGAAATTGCGTTAGCGCCGCCGCCCTGATATTAGTTGGTCGGAAATTTCTCAGACACCCTTTATCGCGGAGCATTGCGGGCTAATGAAATCCCTTCGAGTCGGCGGCAGATTGTTCGAAGGATTTTTCCCCGCGCCAAGGGGTCGAATATTCCATCCTTTTCTCTCCCCTTTCCACGCGGCCCGCATTCTGAGAGTGACGCTCGTAAGAATTGCGTTGTGATTTAAGCACCGCCATTTATAACCGGGACAATGGACCGCCGAGAATGTAGGATACCCTTCATCGCTCCCTGAACCCGGTTAAGAGAATAAAGGATTAAAGTACGCGCAGAAGTTGCATTACAACGATTTACCTCGCGATACAGCGCCGGTAAATTACAACCAGTTACGGTGTAAGAGTTCATTCTTCGTCCTGGGAGGATTTTTATCGCACGCATCCACCTCCGCGTTTCGGATTGCGGCCGAGAATGTAAATTGGGCGGCTTTTTGTCCTTCTCTCTCCTTACGTTTGCATTTTTAATCTATTTACTCTGGAAAGCGAGTCGTCCTTTGCAATTTTTTCTTTGATTAAACCTACGCGGAAATATTCTCCTCCCGCCGTCGTACTTTATCAAAGCACGCTATTCTGTTAAAATGTACTAAATCTTAAAATAAGCCGTTTACGGAAACTAGTCGTTTGCAGTGTAATCCATTTGTTGCAGTTGCAAGGAAAATATGCTGGTTGCGTGTTCTGACCGCGTAACGATGTTAATACATTGTGTTTTATCCCAGCGTTCGCTCCTTTGTTTTAGAGCATTCCATGTAGAATTGTTGTCAAAGGATGTTAATCTAAAGTCACTCTTTTACGTCTATCGCGGAAACTAAGTTTGCGGTTGCCCGTATAATGTCGCAAAATAATTATCAATCCGTCAGCTTGCACGATGCAAACAAGTACTTAATTATTATACGCCTAAAACGCGTATAAATATTTTATTTAGAGCGATACGTATTAATGTTGACATTCCATCATCACCTGCAAGTTCTCCGCAGCAGGGAAATAAAAGTCCGGTTCAAAAGGAGCAATAAAATATGTGCTTATCGTGGAAAAACGCAAGATTCTTGACGGAGTATCTCTTGGGAAAGGTGGATCAGGGGTAGGGGAATTGATGTATCGTTTCGGCTCGTTGGGCATTATTTACGAATTCAGCGGTTTACGGCAAGTTCTCGTCGACATCTTCTTCCTCTCGTTTCTCTTGCCGGGCCGAATAAGGTAGGCGGACGAGGTGGCGAGGAGGGGAAAGAAAGCAGAAACGAGAAATACAAACCGTCCATAGGGAAATTTAGAAAAGGGAGGTAGTACGGCGGCCCTGGAGAAACGAATAAGATCGTGCGCTTCTGTTTCCGATAAAACGCAAAAGCTCCTCTATTCTACCATAATCGTATTGCTATTGAATTTTTTCCTATCCAATACGGTCGCTTTATTTTGTACTTCTCTGCCCAGGAAGTCGTCTTGAATTTTTTGCTTTCTAACCTGAAATTAATTCGGACGCAATTGTTTTCGAACGGTCGTACTGTCCGACAATTATGAAGAGTGACTGACTTCGATTAGTGTGTTTACCCCAACAGTGTTTTTATGTTTCTTTATTTTACCAGCATTGAATTATGTAAGTAATCAATATGTTACACACTATTCCCATATCTTCCTTTTATTTTTCATCGTTGTTAAGTGAAACACAAGATCGATCTTTTTTCCAAACTGATTACACTAAAACATTTTACAATTTTTTGTTACTTTCTAATTTTGAATGGTACAGAATACTTGCATGAATTTACATGTACCAATGCATTATTCACTTTAATCGTGTTCCGTCTTTTTTACGCGATGTTTGAAATTACGAGGCAATCAATAATGAACGTTCCTTAGCGTAATGCTTTCTTCGAGAACTTATCTCTGCGCGTAAAATAGCTTTTTCCTTGAATCGACATTCAGACACGGTAACGAGTAACAAACGAGCATAGACGCTAATATCGATTTGATGGCTATTATCTATAAACTTTGTCGAAGTTTACTCTTGTTTCGTATGCAAGAGGAAGCACATTTTTTACCCAAAATTAAATCGTTTACTTCCTGTGTTATTGTCACTTTCACATGTGAAGATTAAATATAAAAATTGGTTAAAACTAAGAGAATTATTGCAGTAGCTAAAAAGTTGTGTATTGTAAAGGATAACAATCTTATCGCCATATTGATATTTCATTAGCCAGCTGTGCACAATGAGTCTAAAACAAAAGAAGTGTACAGGTTCAAAGACATTTCATGCATCAGAACTAGGAAAAAAGTGTGAGTGAACATTTATATAGTATTTTACAACGTAAGGATATAAATACGGCAAGTTTAAAAAGAATAAAACAGTAACACTTTGCTCACGTATAAATTCGACAATCTACTGTCACAAAGGATATTACAAAGACGCATATTGTAGAAAATCGGTTACCGTCACCCTTTAAGTTAATCTCAATTTTGAAATCAATTTAAAATATAGCGCATGGCATAACGGACCCTGTGAGAAATAATGTATATATCTGCAAAAGAAGGAGAAGTGCACTTTGCTCTTGACTCTCGCATAAAGAATGTGCTCGTGAATCTTCTAATACCCATTCAGACTCACACTGTATATGTTTCACGTCGCCGGACAAATTCTTATCGTGCAGGTTGACGCAAGGAATTTTAACGAAGCAAGTGCCGCGCATAGCGCGCTCTTAGCAAGGTATCACTATCGCATGTCTCCCTGGAAGCATTTTTCGACTTTGCAAAGACTCTTTGCACCGGCCCGTGCCGATTATTCGTGAAACCACGTCGATCATTCCTTCGGTGAGAATCGAGAGAAATATTCTTAGACGTGTATCCACGGTGATGCAAGGGAAAAACGCGTTTTCATCTGCAAGAAATTCGAAATTACTACTGGATAAAAGCCGCAAATATCGCTGACTCGAGCAATGTGAATGTGTCATTAATTGTCACTAACATTCGACCTTCCTCTCCACAAAACAGTTCAAACAGTGAACTATCCTATCATTCTTGGTCTCCATCGTCGATTACAAAGCCACGATAGAAATCTGGATTGAAGGAAATGCTGAGTAATTCAACTGTTCCAGGCATCGGCTGGAAACCGATAGTAAATATAAGGTACGTAATGGAGGTTAAACGACTTCCACGGTCGTTTGAACATTTGAGATAGAATTCGAGATCTTGGTAAACGAAAGGATCGCGTAAATTGTTTTTACTGTTCATCGAAAATACGCGAAGAAAGTTGGCAGTAAGAATTAGGGTTAGGGCGGATAATATAAATGTCAAATGACTAACATTGTGGATTGAAAACGAAGGGATGTGGAACAGAGGGGACGATTAATGTTGAAATGAACAAATTGAATCCTAAAACTACAATAGCCTTCGATTGAAAGATAACGATCGAGAGTTAGGAGAGGAGTGTAAGATAATCGAGATACTCCAATTATACATAGACTGCAAACAACTAGGAATAGTCGAAGTTGGAGCAAACAGTGGGATCGTCAAATTGCACGCGTCATCCGTTGCAAATCCCCGTGGTGAAGATCGAAATCAGGGCGCAATACTACGATTATCTTATTCCCTGTCTATTTCGACATTCACTTTGCGAACATCAGTAAGCGATCCGCCGATTCTCCCCGCTTTTGTCAGCGTGAAATTCGCAGGAAACGAGGTGGTCAATAGACATCGCAAGAATCGAGGGTGTCAAGCTGGTCTTGATCGGTGCGTTTCTCCACATTCGCGAGATATCGCACGGAACGAACAGTACCGCTGTTTCCTACATTAAGTTTTCCCACGACGAACGAAAGCACGCCATTTTTTCTGCCTTCTCACAATAAATATAACGACAAAAATACCAATATTCCTCGACTCACGTAACGCTTCACGCTTCAAGTTTCTTATATCTAGCTTCATTTCAAGAACAGATAATAATCTATACTGTCCATTAAGTTTTTAGCGAAGCACGGTGTGGAAAGTGATAATACCTTTCAGTACACCCAACACTTTATTCCTCTCCTCGACTATAACCAACCCTCTGGCGAGGATAGTAAATAATCTGATTCCCTATAAATATCGCGGTAGAGCTTGATACGGAAGCCAATCGTACCCGTCGGCGTAGCCGATCGTTCTCGTCATCGTCATCAAACGTGATCGTGAACAAGTATAGCGATCGTCGTAATATCGGCGAACGGTCTCGCAAGCCGAGGAAAACGCACGTACATTTTTTATACGAACACTGCCTCGAAGAACACTTCCATTCGCGAGCTCAGCACCTGGATTCGCTTAACGTCGCACTGGATTACGATGCACAAGGTGTCCCGCGTTATTCAGTATCCACGAGTATACACCTTCGAAACTCGGCCCAGCGATCAGGAAAGCTTCCCAGTCGTATCCATATCCCGCTCGTAAATACCGATGGTGCCATTCTAGAAACTAGCCGAAGCACTTGACCAACACACAGATTGCCCAGAGGAGCGAAGTGTTTTCTTTCGGAGTTTTGTTGGCGGAAGGATAGCGCACCGTTGCCAGGACCGATCCTCCAATGCCGAAGTTATCGAGCTACTTTGACCAAGACACCAACTGCCGATCTAGAACACCATCGTCGCCGACTGGAACGGAAGCATACGAATAGGAGCCGAGTATATCGCCTCCTTGCTGGCCGTTGCGATGGTTCATTTCCCCGTTTTACGGTAGAAAAAAAAGCCTCGATGCCGCAGGATTTTCTTTAAGTCTTACCCCTTGCCTCGTACTAAAAGAATCGAGGGAATCGCGACTGTCGTGATCGAATTTCAATCCTGAACGTTGAGGAACCGTTAGTGCATTTTGATGTCGGGTTTGATTTGAGAACTAAGTGCAAACTAAGTTGAAGCGAGAGAGTTTGATTGTTTACATCAAAGCGCGATTGTATCGTTGTTTCTCGCGTCTAACCTTTTAGGAAGGATTGGAAAGAAGGTCATTTCTGTTTAACGTTGACATATAGTCGGATGCGGATCCCTTTGATATGATATTAAAAAACGTAGCTTGTATTTATTTATTTTTGATCAAGTAACGCAGAGAATAAACCTTAGATAGATAGAGTATAATAAAGGGTAGACCTTAGAATTTCGACTTTCAATCGATCACTTGGACTTAACGTCGTCACAGCATAATCATGCGTACAATTAATAATCAGCAGAAACGGTCGTTACGCCGTATACTTTAACACGGTTTATGAGATTGTACAACAGACTCGTTGTACATCTCCCTTTACATTTATTTTACAAACTATAAAGTATTATCGCTCAGCTAATCTGACTATTATAAGACTATGCTTTGCGAGGGGTAAAAAATCTGTCGGTTTATGGTAACAAATTCACCTCGCATTATAAACAACAATTTGCATTTATCCAGCAAGAATATGATTTGTTTCCTTAACCACAGTTAAAATCCAACAAATTCAATACACATTCTTCGGAATATCATTCGAATTAACCAGTCCGACTCACCGCGTTTGGACCGCATTTACAAATTCCTCGAGCACATAGATCCAGCCAACTTCGAAATCCAGCTCTTCTCAGAAACAAGCCTTACACAAGACGCTCCCAATTTGTATCATTTAGCACGCGTCTCAGCACGCGGATAGTCGAAGCGTCGAGTTCGAATACACGTACCGAAAGGTATTGTCGCTTCCCGCGCAAATCTCTCTCATAACGATCAAAGCTAGGCGACCCTATCTCAACCTATCGCGATAAAGTTTGGCGTGGAAAGGCCGGACGTCTTCTTTTGTCCTGCCATCCTTCGAAATCGCGGCCCCGTCAGCTTCCTCGTCCCGCCAAACTTTGCGACTAATCCTCCCGCGAGTAACGCGATCAGGAACTCCAGTCCCCAGCAGCTTCCAGCCGCCATCATCGTCACCGGCGTCGCAGCGCACCGATCGTCCTTCGCATCTCGGCTGTCGGATCGGCCGACGTGACCGTCGACACCTCGTCGGGTCGTTCCTAGACTTAGCGCGCTGATGAATCGCGCGCTCGAGGTTCCATCGTGCAAACCGGGCCGGCTATTTCGTTAATTCCGCGAGGGAGCTTCGAAGCCACGAGGAGGCAGGCAGCTCGATCGGGCGCGATCGAGGATCGACGCAGGATCGATCTTGGAACAGCGATGGGAGACGATCGAGACCGTAGGAAGGCGGACCTTAGGATCTCCTCGAGTGTTCGAACGGATTAAATCGAAATCTTTGCTCAACGTTGCGTATGTGTTATATAAAGTAAAACGAAGTTATACTCTAGTTGAAAATAGCGTTACTTTATCCGAATAAAATGGCGATGGGCGGCGCCTAAGGCCGCCGTTTGTCGGTCGTAGAAGAGAGGATCGTCGTCGTTCCAAGGGTTGGGAACGGTTGAGGGCCGGAAGAGGGGAACGGTGATTGGTCATCGACGACGATAAGACGGCCACGGGACACTGCGCGGTGATCGAGATACGTTTAGCGGCGCACACTGCTCGAGCGTCGAGTGTCGGCGAGTTTGTAAATTATCAAGGATGAAACCGATCGGCGCACGATGTTATAATGTACGAGGAACGTGGAGCCGAAGGCGGGTGGGGGAGTGTAGATTATTAAAAGTAACGATAGTAATAACGAATAATTAATAATAAATGACACCGTAGTCGTGTAAGGCTAAAATGGAGCATAGCTAATAATAGTTACGATAGAATCTAACAGTAACGATACCACGTAACAATAAAGGACACTAAAGTTAACGACTAAAATAATAATGAAAATGATAATGATAAACGATTACGCTAAACAACAACATTAAATATAATTATATACCTTAAAGTAATGTCGAGTGCTGATTAATGCCGACAGGGGGGGGGGGAGGATTACGACATTGTTAACGATTAATAAACGACTATTATTAAAGAAAAAAAAAGCAGAGAAAAAGGAAAGAGAGGACTCGTGTAAAACTGATAGTATTGTTAAGACAATCAGACTCTTATTGCTCCGGCCACCTCGAGGGCCATCCATGAATATTTATCGTTGGGTTCGTCCCTCGGTGACGACGTGTCGCAATCTGGATAATAAAAGGCATCCGAGGAAGACCTGTAGAAAAATCACCGCCCCCTTCCTTTATTTCCGCTCGTCCCGCGGGGAGGGAGGGAAGAGAGGTAGCGAGGGAAAGAGAGAAGAAACAAGGAGGAAGGAGAAAGATATAGACAGAGTGAGAACGAAGAGGAGGGCGCTGAAGAGGAGCCACGGAGTAGGAACGACGCAGTGAAGGAGGCCAGAAGGAAGACGGGAGGACCTCGACTTCGGCCCTGCATCCACCCAAAAGTCCACCCATCGTCCCTCGACCTTGAATGCGGCACCGAAAATCGTTTCGAAGAGTTCGCCGAGTGGGTGCAAGTGACGGAGCAAGACACGTGGGGGGGGGGGGGAGTGGAGAAGTAAGAATTCGCGGCACAGGGCGGATTGAGCACGTGCCAAGGGACACTTTTTTGTACGCCTCACATTTTCTACGGTTTCAGATAAATAAATAAATAAATAAATAAATCATACAAATACACGGTAAATAAGAGGACAGGGGGAGGGGCGGAGGGGGCGGAGAGGGGGTGGGGGAGGGGCGGCCGGCGATCCGCGGCGGGACTTTCTCGTTCGGACCGTTTGCAAATTCCACTACTGAGTAAGTCATGCGCTGACGATTCGCGCGGCACAGGCGCAAGTTCGCGCGACATTGATCCTCGCGGTCAATGCCTTAACCATCGCAGGTTAACCACGGTAGCGGGCGTTTGAGCGTTCGAGTGCTGAAACGGGTCGCTAAAGGGGAGAATAAAAGGCGCCAGTCGGTGCCAACGCCTCGAGTCTCGAGCACTCGGTTTGTCCTATGATCTCGTACGAGGATTGTGACGGTTTAAGGCGAATGGTAGAAGGACCCGGAAGGGAGTGCCAATCGCGAAACTGGAGGACCGTTGTATCGGTACACGACGTCCCGGCGAACGCGCGATGTACTCGCCTTTGTCCTCACGGCCGCGAAACGGAGGGCTCGGGCACTCGGACGGTTAAGAGATAGTAAAGAGGATATGCATAAGCATGTTATATACGTATATACGTACATATACATACACGCATGTACACACATACACAGGCATTATACATGCATAACGTAAGGGGAGCGCGTAAGGGAATGCGGGCGAACCGGGATACGTTGAGTGCGGTGGTGAGGGAGGATGAGAATAAGGAGTAAAAAAAAAAATAAAACAACCAGACATACGAGCGTTTTGTTATATATATCCGTATAAGACCGTAGGTGAACGTGCGTTATAAAGTGAGTAAACGTATCGAATCTACAGTTAAATGTTTACGATAAAATTACGGGTAATTAAGAAAATTCTAGATTTTTTCTAACTAATCGAATCGTACGGCGGACTCGTGCCAATCCTCTAGATTTACGACCTAAAACGAGATATACAAATGAAGAAATAAAGCTGTTATCCTATATTAAGTCAGCTTGGAATAACATTTGACTATATGTATTTATCAAGCGAGCGAGTCTGTGCGTTGGCTGGCGTGTGCCTGATGCCTAGAAGTCGCGCCTGAGCAAACGTGCTACGTGGCCCTGGGTCTGCGAGTGCCTGATTCAGAGAGAGAAAGGCAGAGCGAATGGTTTGCAGCGAGGATGTGAAAGGGTGCTAAGGGGCAGGGGAGGACGTCGAGACGAAGAGATATGCCGGAGAAGGGCCACGTTTTGGGTAAGCTGTAACCTGCGAGAGGGGGAGGCAGAGAGAGAGGTAGTGAGAGAGGGAGAGAGATAGAGTCGTGATAGTGGCAAGAGCGGCGATTAAGAGCGCCGGACGAATTTTTCGTTTGTCGAATGCCCATTATTTAATTCGTTGACGGGCCACGACGAGTCGACGACGAGCACCTTCGAGAATCTGGGCGACTTTGAACGACGACACGAAATGCAATGTCTCGTGTTTGATCGTAAGGAACGATGCCCCAAGCTCCCTTACTTGTTGTTCAAATCTGCGATAAGTAAGTATATTAAAATGCATTATTGGTGACAGTTCTGTTAATTGAATAATCGTATGCTTTCATTACTATTGGCTGATACGCTAGTATTCAACAATTTCCCAGAAAGAAATGGGTTTTAATTATTGGGTTCACTTGATAAGAGCTTGGATGAACTTTATCGATTATTTACTTTAAATTTTAATTGTTTATTGTAATTCTTTCTTTAAAGTGATGATATTATTTGTGCAAATTCTTTAATAACTTGCACATTACCTTAACATTATTCGACGAGTTGTTTTGTTTGTGTCGAAATATTTTGATAGGCAGCGTGTATCTAGTAATAAAAATAATAGTTACTCCTGAGGATATGCAGTTTGATACTTATTCCAAACAAGTTTAGGATATGGTAATGTTGATACATACGGTACAAATCCAAAATTTTCAAAGAGAGTTCATTTCTATCTCGATCATTGATCGACGAAAAACTAAAGTAAATGTCTTATTTTGTGTCATTAATTTGCTTACAAGCACGAGAGAATTTTTTTCTCTCGTTATAAAAATCTAAGGTACAAAAGTGAGTAATTTTAACCAGGCGTCATCCCAACATGTGCTTAAACATGTACTTCAAATATGTTTTACATGTTTTGCCGACGCGTTCATTTTAATTTATGAGACAGGCGTAATTTTGTGTTTTACATGAAAAAATGCTGATTTCAACAGAGTATTCCACGGTGCGAATACATTACGTGTTATTCAAATTAACAGATTTTCGAGATTAAAAGTGGAGGAATAGATTTATGCTGGAACGATGTCGATGGTTCTTGCTTCCTCTCAGACAGCGATCCCTAATGGGGTGAGAATTTCGAGGGCCCGAGTAATTCTTAGGAAGCAGCCCATTGAGAGTCTGTAGGGTCTCGTCGACGAGCTCGCGTGGCCCGGATGGAAACACGCACGCACACATCCGTGAAAGCGACCGAGCCCGCGCGGCGTTTGTTAAATATAGGATAAACGATATGTGATAACTCGAAATTTAAGCGACGAAGCGTCGATGTTCCCGTTTCCTCGCGCGCTGTCCGATTTGCTCAGCTTCGTTGTCTTCACTTCCGTCGCAGTAGCGACGGCTTAACACGTTCGCTGCCCGCCTCAAGTGCGCGCGACAGCCCAATTGGCTGTCGAGAACCGGCCGTCAAGCATGTGTGACACGCAGAACAACTTGCTTACCACTTGTTCGTACCGCGTTTTAAACGCGCGCGAGTGAAATTCCGCAATGTATCGCGCACAAATACGAAAATCGTACCATTGTTTGCGGTGCACTTCTGTTATAATTGAAACGTGCACGCCTGATAATAATCGGCGGTATATCGTACAGGAATGCACTATAAACACACTCCACGCTCTGCAGCGGAAGTTATTCCATCTCGAGCCGCGGTGGCGAACGTGTTAGTGAAGGACACAGGCTACGTTGGAAGTCTGTGTTCGTGCACCTTGAAACGAGCGGACAGTAAATAGAAACAAAGGGTGGAGGACCAATTCTCGAGGAATATTACGGACCTCGTTCGTGACTTGGCTAAACCTTTCGGTACGGGTGGTGGAACGCGAAGAACTTGCTACGATTCGTCCGTCGATAACGAGCGAACACTGCGAAATGTCTAGGAACAAGTGGCGTGTTCAATCGTACGCGGCCGTCGTCAAATCTGTAGCACAATTATTGGCAAAAATAGCGAATAGCTTGTTACAGTCCGCGTGTTGAGCGTAGGCAAGAAGTATCGAGTACTAGATGCGAGCCTGAAAAGTCTTCGATTGTATGGAGTCGAGTACAACCTAGGCATCGATCGTAGATAACAAATGTCGAGTATTTCGTACAATCCGAGCGTCGACTGTGGACGAGAGCCGTGAAGGAGCTGGTTCAAGACGGGGGTTGAGTATATGTAATCATGAGGGAGAGCCTGGTACAGTATAGGTCTATATTCTATTCGTACATCGCTCTTAATCAGTATGGAACTCGTGCATAGGGCTCGCGTATCGAGTATAGCAAGAACTGCTTATTTTTATGACGGTTACGATTGGTTTGCGTCGGGTAGACGCGATAAGTGTGAAATGTGTACTGGACGGTTTAAACCGAACGTCGATCTTAGTCTACAGCCGTACAGAGCCAGGTAGAACTTAGGTATCAATTATAAATGATAACCATAAAATGGTGTACTATGATTGATAACCTAGTATGGTGGATAATTCTGTAATATTTGTTATAATTGATATAAATTAATCATAGCGAAGAACTGTAAAGCATTGAATACAACCCCTATGGTGACTATAGACAAGAACTGTGAAGCGAGACATCGATTACGCGTGGTCGATTGTACGTTGATTACAGTTAACGACCGAGAAGCATTTGGCATAATTTATACGTTGACTATAGTCACCAGCTGACAATTCACACCAGCTGCGTATTTCTGCTCAACGTTTGTATATGCCTTAATTTATTTCTTATCGGTAGGTATAAATTCATATCAAAAATCGGCAAGGATTTTATTCGCACACAAAAGAGAAGATTGTTCACCGCAGCGATAATCGAGAAGCACCGTAGCGAAAGGTTTAATTTTAACAAGAGAAGCGACCGATTATCGATTTTCATAAAACTGCACTAGGTCGATTAACAAATTGCCTTGACTTCTCGGATCTCGAGATGCCGTACTGTAACTTTGCATCGTGTGTCACTTCTGCAGTTAAAGAACACATAAATCTACTATACGTAAGTTTATCGAATTACATTTAATAGTGAATTTTTGCGTACATGATAGGCAAAGTCTATTGTAAATTATTTAACTATTTGAACGATGAAAAATTAGACGATGAGTGCCAATGTGTATGTAAATTAAAAGTGCCAATGGAAACAGTATTATGTAAACGTAATGATCCTTGTTATGTGATAATTAGGCTCGTATTTAGAAAAATATTATTCGTAACATATTATTATTTACAAAAAAATCAATATTATCAATTTTCGTAATGTTACAGTTTATGGGTATATTGATTTAACTAACAATTTATTTATTTATCTTTATTCCTCATACTATTATTATAATTACTTGCCGATGGAAAATTATTTATTCTCCGTGGAGCATATACTTTTTTATTTTACAGCAGTTGGTACATTATCCATTATGCGTCAAAATATAAAAATGGCCAATAAGTAAATCGGTAGAGATATATGACAAGACGTGAGAAAGCAATAATTTGCTTAATAGATTATTTGTTCCTGCGCACGATTACCATAATATCGTCACAGTAATGCGTAGAGTAACGAATACGATTCGATATAGAATTGCAAATGTTTAAGAAGCATGCAATTCTGGCAATTGATACGAGATGCAAGTGCAGTTTTAGTCATATGCTCCAAGATCTCGCACAAAGTTTGAAATAGAGATACAACGAATCTACGAACGTACGATTACTTTCACCGACCCTCTTCACATATGCGCGCAAAAAGCTGAGATCATCTTTGCTGCCACTTTGTAAGCACATCAGGCCAAGTTAAGTTTCAATCATACGCCGCAAAACCTCGAGCAACTTTCGAAACTAATTTTTTCATGATTTTAAAAACCCGTATTTCAAGTGCCAAGCGTAAAAATCAGGTTAGGCGAATCAGTGCATTTTGCACATGAGGACTATCAAGCTTACCGATACTTTCGTAACTGCACAAGTAGAAGCACGGTCCCATTTCTGAACCCTTAAACCGTGAAAGAATCCGAGAAGTCAATTCAGGTGCAGCCATTTCCACGATCGATTTCGCACACCGTAGATCGTTGACCAACGAAGAAGGTCCACGAGCTACGCATACCAGGTCGCTTCCTCAAATAAACTTAGGTCCTCCCTTAACCCAGCGCGGAATATCGGCAGCATTCGTCGCGAGCGCCACTTCTGCGACTAGAAAGTAAATTTCCCGCGTACACGTCGTGTGCCAAATCGTTGCTACTGTCATTATCGGCACAGCCTTTATATCGAAGCGAGATAATCCGGTGCCACAGACGCCAAACCGACATCTCCTCCTCGGTTCTGTCACTCCGCTTTTCCTGATTACGGTGTTCGAATGTCCGCTCGGCGAGGGTGAGCTCGAAGAACGCGACCCCTCGAGACCCTTACTGCGCGGAACCGATCGATTTGGCGTTCGGGGCGGCCGATCGTTAATATACATATGTACATAAGGAGGCAGAGGCGCAGGATAAAATGGTTCATCGCCACTATCGCCGCGTACGAATCGCGGGGATTATCGTCGTTGGCACTGTAATCGCTATTATCCACCACCGTGATCGTTGCCATTGTTCATCCTCATCGGCGCTCAGGTTGGTGCGGAACGTTGAGAGCAGCGATGTCGAGAGGAGGGTACGAAATATTAGGGGAGCGTGTGTGGCAAACCGTGTGAGAGCTCGTTTTAAATGAACAACGAATCATCGAGAAACCTACGTTATCGAAATGCCGATCTCTCTGTCTATCTGTTTGTCTGTCTGCCTGCCGTCTGTCTGCTGCCTGTTTCTTGAGCGCCTGTATTTGTCGTGTCTCAGAGAAACGAGTGCCACCTGCCCACCATGTCCATATCGCAGTCGCGTTTACTTTGCCGCTTCTTCGATGCCCTTGGGCTGTTGACCGACGTTAATCCATTGATCGGGAAAAAGAGGAACGAGTTTTGTTTGTCGATCGATCGTTGCCATCGAACTTTGGAGACGACTCGATATACGGTATGGTATGTTAATTCGTCGCAAAACATTGCTCGTTGCTCTGTGAAGAAGGTTGATACTTCCTTCGTACCATTTAAGCAAAAATCGTCGGTTACGATTTCTTCTGTTCTATCAACTTTGAGGTTTTTATGCGTAACATATGACTTTTTTTTATTATCCCAGCTGTCGATGTTACAAAATATTACACCCATACGTCATATATCACAAATCATCCGCGTATTATTGTTACTAGTAACAGTTTTGTTGATAGTCTGCTGGATTACAAGCTGTACTTGATCATCGCGAATCGTGCAATTCTGACTCTTTGTACTGGCAAGCAGGAGTAAGAAGGTTTTACAAAATCACGATGCAAATAGCATTAAACATTTCAACATGTTCTTAGCCTATGTCAACAAAAAGAAGAAGAACGCGGAAAATAACGAGGGTCGGCAAAGTATTTTTGATTTAACGCGTTGAAGTCTGATGGACGGGATGATCGCCCAAGGGCCGCGATGTTTTTTTTTAAAGGGACCTCCGTGAAAGTATAGGACAAATTGTACCGTAACTTTTATGAATTTCTTTGCACATTCGGTTCTATTTACGGTGCATTCGGATAATAGTGTCCAATGGACGGGATGATCGACGATTGACCCTCCGGCTATGGAGTGACTGTCATGAAAAACGCCCATGGCGTACGAAAGAAGGCAGTAACAGTTTTAAAATGACTTACGGTACTAACACAGTCAAAGCATAACGTTTCTCCTCCCTTTACTTTTTGCTACAGCATCTTGTAGATTTTTCAACATCATTGATCGTTTCACGAATACAATTTGTTGAGGTGCACATTTCAGTAGTTAGAGTAATTTGATCATACGTGCCATTAATAGCACAGTCGTTAATCGTTTGCGATTCAAATGTGTTAACCGGATGCAAACAATGGCTAGTATTTTCATTTGGATGAGTCAATGTTTCAATACACGCAGTCCGAATATAAAAAAAAGCAATTTGGTACCATCCTACAGTGTAGCTTTTCCATCGCTATTTCTATGTCTATCTTGTATTTTGAAATACCTTAATATGTGGTATTCTTTTTAAATATATTGAGCAGCGATACGTCGAGTAAGAACTGCGGGTCGAAAGGAATTTAGAGGATAAAGATGAAGACGTCGAGGTGTCCAGACATCGCTTCCTGAACGAAAAGATAACTCGGAAAGATGCTCGTCGCTGCAGGAAGACGGCCACTCACGATTTTCTGCAACTTTTTGTTCTCCACACAACGAGCAAAAATGTTACAAGCACACTCGCGGAGGTCCCTGTGTATACACAGGCGTGTGCACGTATGCATATATACCTGTTAGACATAAACTGTGTATGCACATATGTACACACAAATTTATACATATATATGTGTATAATGTTAGGTGTATGTCGGGGAACGAAATAAGTCGCAAAAAATATCGGAGATTATGGCAATAAGCCATACGATTCTTTTGTTGCCTGATATATATCTTTCTCGTGGATACGATTATATACGTATACCGAAAACATTGTGCGTATACATATATGGGTATACGTATATGGCTTATGGGTATGCATACGTATACGGGGGCATACACGCGTGCACGAAGACGTTCCTTTTCGTTTTTTCTTCTCACGCATGTACTCGGTCGTTTCGTATATACAATATACGCGTCTTGTCACAGCATATCGACCGCTCGATCTCGTTCAGTCGCTTCCAAAAGGGCAAATGGCACTTAAATCCGTCTATAATTCCTCACGTAATTCCGCTCCTGAGGGTGTGTGCATGTGTCTGAGAAAGCCAGAGAGAAAGGGGAGAGAGAGAGAGAGAGAGAGAGAGAGAGAGAGAGAGAGAGAAAATAGGAGAAAGTGAGGCTGCGTGAGAAGGGATAGGAGCAGGAAGCCATGGGAGTCTGTGGGATCGAAAGGTTGGATGCTAGAAGAAATGGGGATGATAAAAGCGGAAGCAGAGACGCTATGTGTAAAATATTAATTACCTAATTAAAAGGAGCCATTACTCTAAAGAGAAACACACACGAAACACACACGAACACATTATGTATGGATAAACTAAACTAACCTATTTGTAAGCTAACGTCTACACTCTACACGACTATCCACGTATGTAAAACGATTGAAATAAACGAGCGGTTAAAATTATTGTTTAAAAAATAATAAACGTATTGAAAAAAATGTTCTGTGCACCTATCGACGTCGCGGCGAATTTCTCCTCGTCCCGTCATGTTTTTTTTTTCCCCTCGATCCTATCCCGATCCCCCTCTATCCCACTGTTATTTCCTTTTTTTCGATTTTGCCACCGAACGCACCGACGATATATGTCCTGTTTTTTTGTTTCGCAGCGGGTCCATTTCTAGCAACTTTTATTAGCGAGGTTTCCCCCCGAAAGCAACAATGGAAAAAGTGACAGGCGGTGGAAGACTGGGATGGTTGATGGATGCTCGGCGTATCACGCCACACACGGCCAAGTTAATACAAGGTGTGGCTGGAAAGAAACGAAAATCGTTGTCCAGCGTTTTCTTGCAATGGCGTGGTTAACTTCGTACGCCTCTTCCCGTAATTCCTTTCGTCTACCTCACATCCATTCCTCTTTCATGGCGATTCGTTCTGCTTGAATAGAGCTGACCGGCTTTAAAGATGCCAGCAAGTACTGTGATTCATTAATAAAGAGGCCAGTGATTGAAATCTTACAATAAAAGAGTTTCTACGGAGAAAGCAAGATTATATTTTTCAAGTGGCGCCCCTTAGTCGTCAGATGGGCGTCGTGCAATTCTTCGCAGTTTCTCTAGATTGAAATCTACTTCGAAGCAAAGTGTTTCGGAGATATACGTCGCGGATATCGAGAGCAACTCGAAACGTTAGAAGTAATGTATTACGAAGCCATCCAGCAGTATTTAATTTACGGATATTGCACAAGAAAAATTCTACTCGTGTATTGGATTGTAGAGCATTTTACGGAGGACTGTCATTAATCTTTCTACGCTTGAAAAATGTAGAGGAATTACGATAATAAAAAGTAGTCATCTCTTGGAAACATTTTGTAAAATCCTTTGGATACAATTGATATAGTCTAGCAATATAAAATTCTAATTATCAAATACATTCATTTCTTAAGAATAAATCTTTCTCGAAGGAAAAACTTTTAAAAAAGAGGAAATGGCTTTTATTCTTGTTCTCATGTCCTATTATTTCCTCTGAAATATTTGTTATTTGATCTGCTTTATTATTGCTTAATTTTTTCAAACTACTTTGCTACTGATAAAAACTAATTTTTTAGAATCAAAAATACTTTGTTACAATATATACTTCATCCTCCTTCCTTTCTTATTGTAATTCAGAAATTCACAAACGATAAGTAACGATTCTCTAAGGTTACAAAGAAAAACTGGTAATGCCCAATAAAACGCAACATGCAAACGAGTCAACTGGCAAGTCGCAACTTTTTCCACTTTGATACGCAGTTTATATTTTTGTTAATATTGAGAACAAAGACGTTGCATACAAAATATATATAAAGTGCAGCTCGGTTTTAAATACATTCAAGAACGCCTATTACAAGCTGTTCTTTTTTGTTAGTGATATTCATTATAAGACATGTATCTACATCGCACCGACTTTCTCAACTATTTTTAAAATTACATAATACTAAAGGATATACACTCCTCGAAAGCAAAGATTCTTTCGAACGAAAAATATTCCTTGTTTCTTTTCAGTTATACATTGTACGTCTTCTCTCTACCGGCATTGCTTTCAATCGATGCTCTTTACCGCCTCTTCTGCCCTCTTCGAGGCATACTGCTACTGTGGAAAGTACCTTGATCTCTGAATGGGCAAATACCACGAGCGAGAAACGAGAAAAGGTCGCAAGGAACACCGTGGGATTTTATCGCCCTGCGCAAAGTACCCTTGTTTATTCTCTTCCAACGGATTGGCCGGGTCGTAGATCGAAGAAGCGAGAGAAGAAAATATCGACGAAATACGGATCCTGAATATTTTGCACTGTCAATCTTCGCTGGTCGACTGTCTCGAGTAGATTCATTCGTTAGTTCGTTTCCTGTTGCACTTATGGCATAAACCTTTACAGGAATATGGCGCAAGAGCATCAACGAATTATCTTCTTAAAAAGCAATATTTGGTAAAGCAGAATATTTTTCTTAATCGCGCATCGCCTTAAGAGATTTCTTTAAAGAATAAAATTCATTGCTAAAAGTGTCCCTTTTTTTAAGATTGTAATATGAAAAATAATAATGTTTTATTGCAAATATACGTAATTTCTTGAATAATTATTATTTTACAGCGTACATGATGTTGTGTAAATGCGTACAAATGTTGTGTAAATTTTCTGTTATAAAAACACGTTTTCTCGTAATAACGATCCAATATGTACATTAGAAATATAATATATACAATAGAATATTTACTTTTACGGACTATGATTCAAATCTAAGGAATGCAGTGATTTTTAAGAATTGGTAGTTATGGTTGCTATGCCATTACTGACTATTATCGTACATTCAGTTCATGCCTATCCCATAGTCTTCCATGATTATCTAACCTGGTAAGTTATTTTCCATTAAAAATATAAGTATTCAGCTCGAACTTTTCAACACAGCTCGTAATTCCCTCCAGAAGAGCCTTTCATTCATTCTCCTTACCCTAAGAAACGCACAAGACATCAAAAATACTTCCAGCAAAAGCACGATCGACGTATCACTACTCACCAATCCTACACCTGTTCAGTAAAATAGAAATACTGCACGTAAAGACAAACGTAGAAAAGTTAGTAGCAAGATACTACGTAAAAGTTAAGATGAATATGGGTGATTCTTCCCCACTGCATCGTGCGAAACCGCACACAAAGCGTGTTCAAGAAGCCATCATCTCTCTCCAACACCGTGTACTTCTACATTCCTCATTAGTATTAAACACCTTTCTCATTATACTCCACATAAATCTATTTTTTGTCTTTTCAACTCAGCAGTAATAATACATTTCCTTATTCCACCCGCCAAGTCCTATCTCTACATAAGCACGAAGAAAAGGATCGCTGCTCCATCTCCAGCGCGCAAGCGATGGAGGAATCAGGCGTCCTACAGAAAACCATAAGACAAGGGGTTAAAACCGGGGGTGGTTTATCGCCGGGAAAGAGAGTCGGCCCTTCCTCGATAGTATATCTGCGTTTCGCTGAGTCGTGTCGCCTCAGCATCTTCCTATTTTTTTTCCTCCCCTCCCTGCACGCTCGATGGCATCTCAGGAATATTCGTCGCTGGATTACGATTCGTCGGCGTCGTAGGGACGGTCCTGCTCGTTAACTTCGTCAATCCCTCACCGGGGCTTCGAACTTTCGCTCTCTCATTTATATCGTCCGGCCGAGAACTTTCCAGGCAAGGTTCTTCCGAGCCCGTTAACTCCGATATCACGTCGGAAGTTATTTGCGTAAAGATCGTTCCTTCTTCTTCCACTCCTTCTTTTTTTTTTTCCTTCTCTGGAAGATATCACCGCTGGCCGGCGAACGTTATTTATTTTTACGCCCCGTTGCGCGGGTATCTCGTTACTTTACGAACAATCTGGCTTACGACGCGAATATCTTGTATCGCGCGGGGGCGGTGTTTAAGCAAAATTACCCCACTGCCTGGGGTATCTGGTAAGTCAGCTCCCGAAAGTTGGTATAACCCGGGTTGTTGGCAAATTATGTCGCTAACCCAGAAGTCGTATAGAAACTTGAAATGTATGTATATATCTATGTATGTATATATATATATGTATATATCTAT
>JBCFXI010001751.1:0-41293 GCA_038496175.1 Ampulex compressa
CATACAATAAAGCGCGGTCAAGGAGTCGTAAATTGTAATAACTTTTAGGGTAGGGGCCCTTAGGCCCCTAGCGTCAAGATTGGAGAGGGTCACACATTAGGGCCTCGAGAGGGGACTTGGGAGCGGGCAGTCGAGTGTGTGCCGGAAGAAAGAAAAGAAGTGAAATAAATACAGATTTCAGTCAATGTGCTCTAGAGCGGGTTTTTTTATGTACCCTTGTCTTGGCGAACCACTACATCATGCAATGAGAAACCGAGAAGTATTATGATTCAATACTCTAAATACTCATAATGATAATATCAAAGATTAAGTGATGAGAATACTCTAGAGGAGGAGTAAAGTCTTTAGCCGTTAGAAAGAGAAGTACAATGTAAAAGATGGTGCAGTTCATAGCGGCATAAGAATACGTCCCTATACATCGAGGTTTAAGGCTCTACTCGTTTAAACGTGTCCTGATAACTTTTGCAAACCGGGCGATGAGTCATAATCCTCGACAGTGCAGTAAGCAGTTTGAGCACAACGGTATGAGAGGTGCTGCCATGTAGCGCTGCCAAGCAACACCAAAGAGGCCGCGAATTATTCTTGAACACTAAGTTAAGGATATACAGGAAGTACGGTCTTGCGGGCTGATCTTTTTCCTCCCCTCACCTCTCCCAGTGTGAACCTGACGTACTACGCGAAGGATACGTTAATGGTGGTTATCGGAGAAGACTATAGATGGACGCTCCGCCTCGCCGAATATTTTTGCCGATATTTTTTATAGTGTACTCAGGAAAACGAAAATATTGTATTTCAAATTCTCTGGATAGGCGAGGCGACATTCACAAACAATGGGATGCTCAATAAATATAATGCATATACATGGTCCATTAAAAATCCACGCCTGAGGAGGAACATTAACAATCAAATACGGTACAACGTACAATGTTTGGTGTGAAATTTTTAACAAATGGGTTATCAGTCCACATTTTTTTAGTGGAACATTGACCAATTAAAGATACCTGCACTTTATGGAATCCGACCTATTCGTTCCCTTACACAATGCAGAGATGCCTCTAAGTAAACAGCAAAACGTGAAGTACTTTCTACAAGTTAGTGTCCCTGCACACAATTCATAACTAATTATGTGGACCGATCTTATGGTCGCCGCGAATCTTTTTATGGAAAACTCTAAAAGATAGGATGTATTCGCACTCCATTACTAATCTTGAGGAGCTTCAAAAACGCGTTTAAGAAGAAATATTTAAAATTATGAAAAGGGACGTCAAGAATGCGTTGCGCAACGTCAAGATGTAGATGAAAGTGTGCTTGAACTGCAATGAAGAACCGCGCAAACACTTATTATAACATAGGTACTCCGGAACACTTGCTGAAGGACCGAAATAATTCAGAGAACTTGTAGTTTCAATAACTTTCTAATGAACAAATTTTGGGCGTAAGTGTGAAGTATAAAAACTGCATCGATAGGTGTATTCAACAACATAGATTTGCATTTAAAAAAAAAAAGTGCAATTACATTTTTCTGATACACCAATACTCAACGGTGCATAAAATTAGTTGCATATTATGCATTCTCTGATGACATTTAGAATTCACTTATAACATCTTTTAGTCTCAACTATTTAGGAGTAATGGCCTGTTTCAGTTGCGTGCAACACCCTGTATATTGGAACTTTACATATAGAATACTCAAGAGCTATGTTGGTAAAGTGGATAAAGGCTTGGACTTCCATGTGGGAGACCCGGGTTGGAATTCCGTCCGTCACCTTTTGTTTTTCTATGTGATATGTATACTATAGCTCTGGTAGTTTGGAACCCATCTTAAACAGTCGATCCTAGGCCAAATAACGTTAGCAGAGGGTGTCAAAAATGGATTTAAAAAATAAAAAAGGTAAGAAAATATGGAATATCCGTAACTAATGCGATTTTTAATACTTTAATTTTAATACCCAAAAATGTATTTTATTTTACACTTATTAAAGATTAATTTACAATATAATCTACATCATTATCGATAATTTTCTATCTCTTTGGCAGACTTTTAATACTTCTACTGTACAATATGAGTGGTTCCGCCATAAAATATTTTTCTAGTGCAGTTTATATTTCGGTTCATCTGCAAGATTAAAATTATTGTCTTTACATGTATAAAAGCAAGATGGACACGTTGTAATATCGATGGTGCTAGGATAAACAGAATTTATGATTTTTATAGCATCAGTTGCATTCTAAATGTTTCTAAACTGGTATCAAATGCCTAATATGCACTTCATCAACATTTTAATTTTCTAATTTTAACAATTTATTGCAAAACGTTATTTTATCATTACTTTATTATGTAATGACAAATCATATTCACGAATACAGATAGTATTATTTTTTCAAGTTGAAAAAACGACACCATTGAAAAGCTCATAATAACATATTTGCGCACACGTACATACACAGAAAGTAATATATAAAACCTCTTACTCAAAGAACTGAAACATGTCCATGAGCGCTGGGCAGGCTTGCTCGTATGTCAATCGATGGCCGTATCCATCAATCCAATAGTAATCCAGATCTTCGGCAAACTCTAGTACCTGGAAACCCATTACTGCACACTTGTCTATATTTTTTTTACCAATGCTACCTGAAAGTCTGACGAGGAGAGTAATTTACACCATGGAGACTCAGCGGATCTATTCCAAGCCGTTTCGAAGGCGCACGCTATGTAGATCAACACTGCTGTCTCTGGAATGTATATAATCGTGTTGATTGTGAATTTAATATATACAGCGTGTTATGTAGTTGGTTGTACAACCAAAGTAGAAGGAAATTCTGCATGAAAAAAACAAATTAGAAGGTATAGAATAAATTGTGTTAATAAATTGTGCGCATACGTCTAACCCAGTTTAAACTCAAGAGATTTTACTATAGACTATTTTTATTCACATTAATAAATGTCCCAAATGTAATTTCACAAAGCTTAGATGACAAGCATACAGAATAAATGAAAGCAGCTATTCTTCAGAAATTGTATTACCATAAAAGTCAATCTGTTCTTTGACAACTTTGTTCTCTGGATATCACCGATTAGAATATATTTTTTGTAATAATTAGCCACAGGTAGAACATTACCCCTATTTACACCCAACATAAGAATTATATCCGTATATTGTCAACTATTGTGCATTGTCTATACGGGATGAGGCACCAATCCTAGGCACCTAGAGTATCTTAAAAACTAAATCGAGAGGTAGATGCAGCAGTTATATCTGTTTGTGATTCGCATTATGTTTTTAAGGTCATTTCAAGATTAACTTGTTTTCTTTTTCAAATGGAAACATATATTTCTAGTTACAGATTCTTAATCTTCGATCAAAAATAAATAACTTTTGCTTGAAATAATTTTTCTCTTAACCACTAATTTTCAAAATATTGAATTTTCAAAGAAAAAGTGCACAATGTCATTGTAGCGGAGAAAATCATTTTATTGCTGACAAATTAATATTTTTTCACTTTCGTACTCCCGTTTTCCATGAAGTGTGAAATTTTACGGCAGAATGTACTTCTCAACGAATGTTTGCTTTGGGAAACCTGCCAATGTACAATACTATTTCTTGCATTACATTTTTTCTGGGTTCACCATAAATGAGGATCATGTCAATTTTCTCAGCTAATGTGTATATCATGGTTGACAAGCGGTTTACAACTAATGTTATTTGCTTTGCATGCGAAAGAACGTGTAATCTTATTCCAAAGGAAAGACAGCAAAATACTAGTGTACCCTTGCATGTAGATATGAACAGGTTTTGCATGCTCAGCATTGAATTTCTTTGCTAAGTTTAATCTAATTCTCTTGCCCATTTCAATATTTAGCTATTTAGCTATAACACGACATTGTGTACATTTTTTTTTAAAAGTCAATATTTTAAAAAGTAGTGACTCAAAAAAAGTGTTTCAAACTAAAGTTATTTGTTGTAAGTCATTAAGAATCTGTAATTAAAAATGTATGTTTCTGTTTGAAAAAAATAAATTAACCTTGAAATGACCTTGAAAATATAGTGCGAATCGACAGCGGATATAACTACTGCATCAGCCCACTGATGACTTAAACTTTTAAGTTGAAACATTTTTTCCTCCGGGATTTAGTTTTTGATATATTTGAGGTGGCCGAGCTTGGCACCTCATCCTGTATAATACAAAATAAGAACTGTGTATATGATAATCAATATAAAACTGAAACAAAAACAGTAGAAAAAATAATGACACCAGCAATGTATCCCGAACGTAACATGCAGTATAGCAATAATTTAATAAAATAAAAGCAGACTAGAGTAAAATCCGTAAAATCCAAACTTGACCGGGTGTACGCATACCAAACGCATTTTCAAAATCGATTTAAGTTGTTCCATTTTTTCGATTCATTTGTTTACGAAACATCATCCTGTGCGCTTTCAGCACTTCTAAGACACGACAAGCGTGCATACACAAATATACATGCTCGTAATGCGCAGTAATCATGACATTCACGAGTAACGGTTAGGAAAAAACTTGCTAGATGATAAAAAAGGGAAAGGTGAAACCCAATAAGAGGTAATATAATTGCAACTAATGCCAATAAGCACTTACTTTGAAAGATAATTTCGAGTGGCGGAAGGCCAAAAGGAGAAAATATAAGAAAAAGTACCGAAAATCTACCAAACCTGATGCCACAGTCATAAAGTTTACAGGTCAAATATTGTCTGTAAATATACTGCAAAGGTCAAGAGCAACTAAAAGTTTAAGGATTTCAATGACAATGTCGGTAAAATTTATAAATGAAAAGAGCTGCTGCAGTTTGATTGAAAAGCTAGTCGCGAAAGGCATCTGAGCTTAAAACATTGATCTGCCCAATATAGATGGAAATGAAGGACCTAGACGAGATCATAATCAAAGAGGAGGTGTATGTGACCTGTTTACTATTTGGATAGGATGTAGAGTACGACAATAATCTATTGAATAGTTTGGAAAGGATCATGTCTACGGCATTATATCAACAAAAGTGAGGAAAGACAAACAGCTATTAAATCCAAGATGTAGCTATCCTATTTAGCTCATAACTATACAAACATTAGAGATAAATTTGAGATGTGGGAGAAATGCGGATATAATAAATTATTCCGCTAAAACAGCACTGTTCTGCATAGTTTCTGATGAGAAAAGGGAAAATAAAGACCACACATGATGTAAAGGCATATGTTCCACATTTAAAAAGGCTTGGTAGAATGTATACAGAAAGAAATAAGAATCAGACGGTACAACCTCAATTACAACCTCAGTGTGGAACTGTCAGGATTCGCTAATACAAATCGTACTTGAATTCAATATCGGCGTAAACACAGATTAATTTGCATCATAGGACAAGTACTTCAGCTATGTTAGTGAGGAACATGGCTAAAATGTAGACAATTATGTCACTATTTCAAAGACCATAGCTCCTGCATGGTGAAATCAAAGGCTTGCGTGGTTGTGGAGCAATCCACGAGGCCAGTACAAGTGAAAAAACGAGAGCGTGTATTATTATTAAAGAAATAACAGTAACCTTTACGCCATAGCTCAGCAGTGATCGGGCAGCGGTTGAAACAACAATAAACCTGGAGAAATGGGGCACTATGGATGTATTAGTAGGGTTTATTTATATGCCGTATGACTCCAAGGAACAAGCACCATCAGAGGAAATCAGGAGACCAATTTCTTATGCGAAGAAGACGGGGTTAAAACTCCTTCTGGGATGCGATACAAACTCCCGCCATGTCAGCTGAGAGACCTCAAACATAAACCAGAAAGGGAAAAACCTTCACACCTTTGTTATGGAAGCAGGACTCATCTTATTAAATAGATGTAACATACCCATCTTTAGAGATTCCAGAAGGGAAGAGGTTATAGACATCCCTCTGTGCTCGGAGAAGCTGTCTAGACTAGTGAGAGACTGAAGGATCTTAAATGAACATTTAGAATCAAATCACAGTCCTTTACAGTTCGGTCTTCGCTACAACGTGGAAGAAAAATAAATACAAAATCCGAGACAAACTGATTGGGAAGACTGCAAGAAAGATCTAAAGGCCATGCTAACTAAAGACCCATCCAGATTTCACATTTCCGACAACCTGGACTCGGCACCACAGTACGTGGAGGACTCCATTAGGACTGCCTTTGAGGCAAATTACCCTGCATTCCTTAAACACTCAACGATTAAGGTTCCATAGTGGAACAAAGAGCTACAAAAGCTCAGGTCAGGAGTAAAGGACAAACATGATAAAGCCAAGAGAAGAGGCTTAACACAACATTGGGATGTACATAGAGACTCCCAGCATAAGTACAGCAGGGAAACTACAAAGGCTAAGCGCAAAAGTTGAAGAAAATTCTGCAACGACATTGAGGGCGCCTCAGAGGCATCCAGGTTGAGCAATATCCTCTACCAAAACTATCAACCAAGTTTGAGCTGCTTTAAGAATCCACACGGCGATTACACTGAAAACATAAAAGAGCCTCTAAAACTTTTATTGGGTTCACTTTCCAGGATTTGAAAAAATCAGATCTTCATGGTACAACCCAGGGAATGCAGTAACTGAGGAAACGTACAAACCCAGAGACTGGTCACTGACCACCAAAGTGGTGTCTCAAAAGGGTGTCGAATGGGTGGTAAAGACATTCGCCCCCTATAAAACACCAGGACCAGGCTGTATATACCCTATTTTTTGTTTCAACAGGGATTGAGCTGCTTACTAGGTCTACTGACAAAAGTGTTCAGAGATAGTGTAGCACTAAGTCACGTTCGGCAAACTTGGAGGGGTACAAAAGTTATTTTCATACCGAAAGCGGGAAAAAATGATAACATAATGGCAAAAGACTTTATATTATTCAGCTTAACATCTTTCTTGCTGAAAAGTCTGAAATGACTGGTTCATAATTATCTAAACAACAGCTCTCTAAACTCCTATCCACTAGCTCCGTCACAGTATACCTATAGGGACGCAGATCTACGGATACTGCTCTGCATCACCTTATGAGCAGAATGGAGACAGCTGGAGGCCAAGAGGTATGCCCTGGGAGTTTTTTTTGGACAGTTATGGTTCCTTGTGATGAATGACCTCCTACTCAAACTGCAAGAAACTGGGCTCTCTATCTATAGTTACGCAGACGATGTGGCGATGGTGTCAAAGGGTAGATTTTTTTCAACTCTCACAGAGTTAGCTGATAAAGCTCTCAAAATCATACAAGATTGATGTCAAGCCAGAAGATCAAAGGTCAATCCTTCAAAGACCAAGGCTATGATCTTTACCAAAAAATACAAACCAAAACCCGTGAAACCGCTGAGGTTTGGGGGTTCGAAAATTCAAAATACTTTCCAGAGTAAATACTTAGGGATCTATCTAGACCCCAAGCTTAACTGGAAGCTACATTCGAACAGCGATCGTTCGTCCGCTGCGTTCTAGGAGCCCGGCGATACCGGCGCAGTTTGATAAACTATGTATCGTCCAGCCTGGGATCGAGTTCGTTCCGCGATCAAGGACAAGGGAGTCTTTTCGGTGTAAGAACATTAGTCATGTGCTGAACGCGCACAAAGGCGGAACCACTTCATAGCGCGTAAACTTGTTTGTAATATTACATCATTAAACTTTTTGTTATGCATCTTGTTGTGTATTACTGCGGCACGAATATATTAGAACATACAGCCAAAGACTCTTTACTGGACACATGACCCTAAGAGCGCACCTAAACAATCTCAAATTGACTGAGAAAAGGAAATGCCGATTATGCGGAGAGGAAGACGAGGACAACGTATATATCTTATTATCGTGGCCGTATGCTAGCATTAAAAAGGTACGAATCCTGGGTGCTGATGTTCAGCAAACCTAAGGATTTAATCAACATGAGGATCAGCAACTTATGTGTCCTGGTTGAAAAAACTGGACCTGGGTTAACAGCTTACCTCAAGTAAAAACAGCGGAATGTCACAAAGAAACCTAAAAATCTAGGTGGCTCTAGGAGCTGAAATAGCTCCTCGCCCAACATTACTACCACTACTTAGGGTAACCGAAAAGTAATCAATATCTATTTTTTGCTGACAAAGAACGTTTATTTATAAATAAAATCTTACATATTAATCAACAAAATAATTTCTATCATTTTCTAACAATTTTTCCAGCGTAAAGGCAGTTGTTTGATTCCCTTTTTAAAAAAGTACTTAGATTTTTCATTGAAAAACTTCCAAATGCATTTTCACTTTTTCAAGATTGTTAAATTTATTACCTCTTAATGTATGCTTTAATGATCTGAAAAGATAGTAATCCGATGGCGTAAAATCCGGTGAATAGGGTAGATGAGTTAAAGGTTCTAATCCAAGTTTCCTTGTTTTTTCCCGTGTTATTTTTACAGAGTGAGGTTTCGCATTATCGCGTTGAAGCATCCTTTTTTTGTTACATATCAAAACAGATGGTTTTTTTATGAGTTCTTGTTTCATTTGTTCAAGTAGTTCAGAATACACTGTCGCTGTAATGATCTGAACAGGTTCAAACAATTATAATGTACAATTCCAGAAAAATCCCACCTCACACAAACAAGGACCTTCTTTATTGTTAATGATAGTCGAGAGGTCGGAACAGGTACTTTTCCAGAAAAAAGCCATCGTTTTCAGGATTATTATATAGCACCCGCTTCTCACCTCCTGTTACAATTCGCCGCAAAAACAGCTCGGCTTCATACCGAGACAAAAGAGACGCGCAGATTAAACTCTGTTATTCGAGCGTCGTCTCCATCAATTTATGAGAAACCCATATTCCTTGCCTGTATAATTTTCTTATGCGACAAAGATGATCTTCAACTGCATGGATATCCAATTTTTAATGATAATTCCTCAATTGTTTAACGAGGATTTGAATCCACCGTCGCTTTCAGAATATCATCACATAATTTTTGAGGTCGTCCTATTCTTGCGAGATCTTTGAGATTCCTATTTCCGTTTTTTAATTTTTTAAACCACCGATGACACTTATCTAGTTTAAGAAATCCCCTAAGTATCGGTCATTTTTTTTACTCTTTTATTTGCCTTCATTTCTTGACCAAACAAAAATAGCATACAATGTTGTAAGTGTGCTTCTTTTATTGTTGACCTTGACATCTTTCCTTCCTGGTAGGAAAAAAAAATGTTTACTGAAAAATAAAATTTACAATCATGACTATAACATAATAACAAAACTTACATGTTTGCGGGACTGTGTCTCGACACAAACTAACTGTGAATGAGCTCATCAAAGAAATTTTTATTACTTTTCGGTCCCCCTAATATATAGGAACTAAAATCCATACATCATTGAATGAAGTAATGCTGGAACAAATAAAAGAGGGCTTATACCACTTAAAACCTTCTCCTCTCTGGATATTATATTAGCCATTACTGGTTTCATCAATATATTCCAATGGGATAACAAGTCCATAGTTAATTTCAATTAAGTGAGCCGTTCTTTACATAGGGCAGAACCTAGGTGAGAGATCTATAACACTAACATACATAGAGATCATCTAGCACACTTGTACGTGATGCAAGAGCCGAATATGTGACGATTAAAAACTATATATGAGCCGAATAAAAAACTATACTGTTCAAAAAAAGGGCATTTTTTCATACATTGAAAGATATGTTTATCAATTGAGGCAAGGGAATACAAAGCCTACCTGATAACAGATAGAACAGATAGAATTGGCAATGTAGCCTTACCCAAGCAAAAGATAGGCAACTGACGTTCTCCACCCTATTAATGAAACAAAGACTCCAAATAGTTTACGGAAAGCCCTTATATTCTGAACTAAGATAAATACGGCAAGCAAAGCAAGCAAATCAAAAAGCTCAGCGATCGGAAGGGAAAACCATCAAAAATAGTCATGGAAAGGCTTTGAGTAGGTTTTGTGTGTCTTCCTACTTAATTCAACTGTGTAAAATTGTCGAAGTCCCTTTGTACAATCCATTTACTGTGCTTGTTAACAACCTTATAGTCAACATAGTTTCAGAAACAATAACAAGCAAGAATGAATATAGAGAATCCAAAAAATATTGTCTTATTGTAACCTTAGAGATTAAAAATCTGTTCAATTCGGTCTGTTGGAGAGTATCTCAGAACAAACAGCATAAGCTACAACTGTCAGAGTACATCAAAAGAAATATATGTACTTATTTGAATCACAGGACAGTGATATACAATATATATGGTGATCGCAAGAAGTACGAAATACCATATGCTAGTGCTCGGTACTCGTTCGATAGTTGTAGATGTATAATAAATAGTGTGATGCATAATAAAGTCTTCAAACTCTAGCTAGCGGAAAAAGTGCTTGGTTACGCTGACAACACAGCCACAGTTACGGTCGCTGAGTATGAAAAGAAGAGGTTGGTAACTGAGTTATATTGAACGTATGCTAATGATTAGTCTCTGACAATTTACATATAATTGAAAGCAAAACAGAAGTATACTTGATATAATTTATTGTAAAAGTATTGATACCTAAGGAGAATAATCGAAGCTAAACTACCCCTCGAAAAATACTTTAACGCGTTAAGCGCGACGCCGGTCCCTGAGGACCGATAGTGAATTTTCCGTTTGGCCGGCGTCGGTCGCTGAGGCCGTCGGGAATAAAGTTAAAAAATAAATGTATTCATTTCAATGAAATTTATTAAAACACTCTAAATGAAAATGTGGCTTGGATTTACACATATTACAAAACGTGACAATGTTTGTGGTAACATTTTTGGCTATCTTACATCCAAGTAGTTTGAATTGTTATCATAACATCCCGGACAATATTTTTGGACTTTATGTACGTCTCCTTCCTGTTTGAGTAATTTATGAACTCTTTTTTCTACTTGGATTAGAATTTTCTCATCTAGATGTCTACCCAGTTAGTGAGGTCGCATACTTTGAAGTCGCAGATCACCCTTGTATCATAGTATCATTTGAGCGCTCGTTGCCGGCTGAACGGAAAGGGCAGCAATTTTGGCACCGCGCTCAACGTGTTAAGGATATTAATAAAGAAGCTGCTACCATTCCTATCACGCTTTTATGTTTGATTTCGATTATTGGAGGACTGAAACAAGGCTGAAGATATGGGAGCGCCAATCTAGGCTGATATATTGAAAATGATAGCGAGTAATAAAGAGATGGCTGTAGTACCAGATAGGGCCGTACAAGGTAATCAGCACTTATCATCGGATGACGTAGCTTACATAAATTTTAAAATGTCCCCATTAGATATACTTACTCAGGAAATACTTACAAACGATAAAGATCATATTCCAGTGATTCGCAGAAAAATAATAGTAGGCAATGGAGCACTGTATAACATGGAAAGGTCAATGACTTTGTGGATGGATCAATTTCTAAAGAAGTGTTGGACACATCACCTCAATCCGTCTATAAAAATGATAGTGAAGTGAAACTTCTATCATACTAAATGTCTGATTAGGTGTTCCAACATCTACCTTCATAAATTTAAATCAGATGATCCCTAAAATGCCCGACCAGTGAGAGTACTGTGAAACATGGAAAGGCCCTACTTTTCCATTTTCTTTGCTTTTGGAATTGTGGTGAAGTACTCAGACGAAAGTTGACGGACCATTTGTCTATTGAGGTATTTATAGCTTTGCATGCTTTTTTTCAGAGAAAAAATAGAATGTTGTATGGGGCTATTGCTTCAAATAATAAAAGACTTCTGGCATTATAAACAGACAAGGAAGTGCACATATCGCTCTCATATTTTATGGTGTAATAAAAATAAAATGCAAAGATGAGAATCCGTTTTCATAAAATAATGCTTGGTGGTAGTTCCACAAAAAAGATAATATAGGACACATAGGGTTCAGGTTGCAGTTTTGTGAGTAGAAATTGCACATATTTTGAAGTACAGACATCATAGGATGTTATAAAGATTACCACCTAGCTCTGTATACAAAAAAAATATATCCATACATACAGACATATACGCAGGGTATTCCAAAAGTATGTACTCACTCTCTGATAGTCAATATCTAGGGAAAAAAGTGACGTAGAATTACAATTCTTGAACGTTTGAAAATTCTAAACTTCTAAGTAAACTACAGTTATCAGTATGTCTGGTATGATGGCCACGCACAATACTTGAATGGATCCTTTTAGAGTGCCTAGTGTAGTTGACTTCTGTTTGTAAATTTAATTTTTCAAGGTACCCCATAGGTGGGTGGTACCGCTTAGGTGTTAGGTCTGGAGACCATAGTACATATTCAATGGCACTTGTAGTGAAAACAGTGAAAACATTGCGTTACACAACAGTGACCGTAGCCATGACACCGGACATATTGACAGCCATAGTTCGCTCAGCAATTCAGAGCAACGATGTTGCTCAATTGGGGTCGCTTTGAGCATGTAAAATGACTCATGTAACTTGTCTACCCTTTATGATCTGTTGAGAAAATATTACATTAGACAACAGTTTTAGAATTACAATTCGATGTCACTTTATTCCTTAGATATTGACTATTAAAAAGTATGTACATCATTTTGAAATAACTTGTATATATATCTATAGGGCGGCAAGAGGCGGGGGTATGTTATATTGGTCACAAATCGTCTCTAGCAGGGCATGCATCCGATATTTCAAAATAACTTTTGTCAGTTTTTTATATAGACCTTAAAGTACATTAGATGATTAAAATATTTTAGATAAATGAAATTATCACGGAATAGGCTTCAATTATATCACCAAAATAAAAGCATAACCGTTCCAAATAAAAAAAAGCATAAGTTACGTACAAACTGAATCATTAACTTGTTTCACAATCCCTGGAGGGGAGCAAGAAGAAGCTGGAATATGACCATGGAGGTGCCAGGCGGCAGGGACCGGTTGGACCTGATTTATTGACTATACGATCGACATGTGCGTGATATACAAACTACGCAGTAACTTATAATCATGGTTGATGTAATATATATTGATATATTTAGTTGCATTGATGACTGAAACAGGCGAATATAATATTATAGAATTTAATATGTTATTGCCAGTATAAGGAGCTTGAAAAAAGGGGCTTAAAAAATCGAAAAAATTTCCTTAAAGAAGAAAACTTTGCACGGAAAAAAACTATTTTGTATTTATCGATTGGTGAAGCAATTGATAGTACGTAGTCATACAAAACAACTCAGGTGAAAAATTTGTTCTTCAAGGACATTTTTTCTTATTTTAAAGCTAACATCCTCCTTTTTCATCTCCTTATAGTGGCAATAACTTGTATTAGGTTCCGTAATATTATATTCGCTTGTTTATGAACAATACAACTAAATATACCGATATATATTATAATGACCATGATTGTAAATTTTTGCGCCGTTCGTAAATCGCGTGCATATCAATCGTAGAATTGATAAATCAGATCCAGCCGGTCTCTGCCACCTGGCACTTTCGCGGTCGCATTCCAACTTCTCCTTGCTCGCTTTCAGAAGTCCCGGAACAAATTAATGATTCAGTGTGTAGATAACCTCTCTCACCTCAATAAAGTGTGCGAACCGCTAGTTTTATATAATATTTTTTAAATATTGTGTTAGTAGCCATATGGCCAGAGTTATACCCTTATCCCTAGGGGAGACTATCTCCTGAGGAAACATTAAAACAAATAAAAAGTATTGCTATAGTAAACTAACCGTAGTCAACCTGGAGCCCAATACGCCTGGAAATATCGCCTAGAGTCTGAGCAAAGAGCTGTGTGTTCAGGAAAAGCTCAACCTCACTCCGAGCTGCTGGATTCTTGTCAACTTCTGCTCGCCATCGAGAGCAACGCTTGTAAAACTAAGAAAATAAATTTCTATAGTATCAGGTTTCATGAAACTTGGATTGGAAAACGTTATAAACATTTAAAAAAATTAATCAAATTAGATATTCCTACAAGTCTACATTTCTTATTGAGTATATTCTATAAAAATAAAAAATTTCGATCTATGAAACGAAAATTTTAGTCATTAACATTCCACAAAATCAAATAATCATATAAATTTGCCATTTATACTTTATAAAATTGAATAACTTTTTAAATCCACAAATTGAGACATATTTATTCTGTGTTAAATTAAACAATATTTGAACTCTACAGTTTGCATTTTAAATATATTACAAATAATTTGTGCAGGTTTAGAAATATCTATCAATAGTGCATAGTTACTCTTAGTATCGAATCTTTGTACTCCGGTTGTGGATACCACACTTCCTGACTGTTGTGCCAACCGAAAAGGCCTGCTGCAAAGTGCCTTGCGCTTTCCTCTGTCCTCTGCGTCTCTGTATACTTGAACTGCAATTGATTACAATCAGACTCAGGCATTATCCAAATAAACTATATAAAAATAATCATTTAAATAATATTCGGAGGACCAAAAACTAATAAAAATTTCTTCAATGAACTTATGTACTAGTTTGTGTCAAGACACGATGTCGCAAACACGTTAGTTTTGTTGTATTCAAGTTATGGTTATAAATTTTATTTTTTGGTTAAAAATTTTTTTCTTTCAAGGAGGAAAAATGCCAAGACAAACAATAGAAGAAGCACACTTACTTCATTGTATGCTATTTTTGTTTGGTCAAGGAAGGCAAATAAAGCAGTAAAAAAGATCACCGATACTTAGGTAGGATTTTGAAACTAGCAAGTGTCATCAGTAGTTTAAAAAGTTTAAAGAATAGGAAAATAGGAATCTTAAGCCTAGTCTAGCATGAAAAAGACGACCTCAAACATGATCTGATGATATTCTGAAGATCCTCGTCAAACAATTGAGGAATTATAATTAAAGATCGGCTGTCCATGATCTACAGTTGAAGATCTACTTTGTCGCATAAAAAAATTGTACAGGCAAGGAATATGGGTTTCTCATGAATTGATGGAGACATCACTCGATTAATGGGTACGATCTACGCGTCTCTTCCGTCCTGGTATAAAGCCGAGTCGTTTTTGCGACTAATTGTAACAGGAGGTGAGAAACGGGTGCTATACAATAATCTTGTACGAAAAAAAGAATGGCTTTGTTCCGGAGAAGTACCTGTTCTGACCTCTTGACCATTACTAACAGTAAAAGTTCTTGTTTGCGTGTAGTGAGATTTTTCTGAAATTATACACTACCAATTGTTTGAACCTGGTCAGAAAGTTACAGCAACAGTCTATGGTGAAGCATTCAAGTCAATGAAACAACAGCTCATAAAAAAATGATCTGTTTTGATTAATAACAAAAAAAGGATCCTTCAACACGATAGGACAAGACCTCACATTACAAAAATAACATGGCAAAATATAAGCGAGCTTCGATTAGAACTTTTAACTCATCCACCCTATTTACCGGATCTTACGGCATCGGATTACTATCTTTTTAGATCATTAGAGCATATATTAAGAGGTAATAAATTTAACAATGTTGGAGTTGTGCACACGTGCAAAAGATTTTCAACAAAAAATCGAATTTTTTTAAAAAGAGAATTGAAGAACTGCATTTATGTTACCAAAAAGTGTGAGAAAATAATGGAAACTATTTTGATTAGTATTTAAGACTTCTTTTAATAAATAAATGTTTTTTGTCAGCCAAAAAAAATTTGATTACTTTTTGGATCCTCGAATATGTATTTAAACATATAAAGATCAATAACAAAAAGAGAAATTAACGCACCTTGTAAGTTTCATTTTTGTAGATTTCTGGCATAAGGTTTGGAAATCTCGTTTGATATCTTTCAGCCAAGTCTATCATCTCCTCCTCACCCTCTTGTGCCAGCTTCATTGCATCCTCTTCTCCATAAGTCATCTTCCAATTTTCTAACAATATCATATCATTTGAGCTTAATTCAGTTTTGCCATCTGCGTAGTTTTTCAAGATTTCATCGCGCACTCTCAGTAGGTTGTTTGCAATTGACCTGATGTAATTTATTCCAGGGTAGCGAGTACCATGCCGCATCACCAACCAGATCTTCTTTTCTCTGCATGCTGTGTGAATTTACAAATGACTTACTTACTTATTAGGTACAATTATATATGTGTGCGTATATGCATATATAAATAATTTTTTTGAAATTAAAGTTTATAAAAATTTGGAAAGTGGAGGTAATCAATTTATGAAATGCACATATATTTTATAAATCAAAGTGCTTCATTGCATTTTTATTGTTATTTTACATGTTAATGCAAAGAACTTGATCCACACTCAATTTTTTATACTTCAATTACATTTCTTAAATAATTATGCTTAACACAGCTAAATAAAAAAAATTGGATGGTTACTAAATATTTAATGATTTCCTTCTGCAGTGAATAAGATTAACTATATAATCTACAGTAAAGTATTGTAATAATGTGATTGAAACACTTATAAGAAGTTAATTAATGCATTTCTTTATTGAATGATATTGGACAATACAATTTATGAATTATTTATAATTTTTCTGTTGCAAAGTTTATTTAATTTGACAAATTTAATAGCTGATGACAATGAATATAGTATATACATCTAGATTAATAATATACTTTGCGAAAGATAGGATTTTTTAAATGGAACAATGCCTATTGACAGTAAACAAATAAAAGTAGAGTAAATTAGAATATCAATGGTGTTTTTTGCGGGATTCTAGTGCAAGTCGTTCACGAAATATAATTCGTGCACTATGGGCCAGACAGCCACCATATTGATACCACAGGTTCCACCTAGTCTGAAGGGAAAGATTTTCTATCATCCGTGGAAGAAGCTCTGTTAGAAGGCTGAGATATTTGTGCAAATTCAGTGTTCCTTCTGTGAAAAAAGCGCCTAGGAGGTGAAGATTCACTATTTCACACCACACGTTTAAACTCCACGGGTGCCGACATTCCACTTGACAAAGCCAACGGGGACTATCTACAGACCAATAGTGTATGTTTCTCAGATTTACTTGACTATGATTGATAAATGTCGCTTCACCAGGAAACAAGATACATGACAAGGCTGAGGTATCTTGTTTTAATGCCCATGTACAAAAGTTGGATAGATGAAGAGAGATGAAGATGGAGAGAAGATGGAGAGATGAGATAAGGATGAAAGTTATGATGATGGAGAATGCATAGTACACTTGTCTGACTCATGCCATTTCCTTGCGTAATTGCATGGGAACTTCTTTGCAGATCTACTGCAATAGCAGCCAGAGCTTTAATGTTACTCTCTTCTCCAGTCACTCCTTTATCTGTTACATTAGCGCTTTCACGTAATTGTTTAAAGAAAGACATCTATCAGGATGTGTTTCTATGTACACGATACAAGACTCAATGGCATTTTTCCTACATTCCTCATAAACCATGAGTATATCTGCTTTTTCTTCATTCGTAAATCGCATCGTCCAAGCACATGCTTAACTTTCACTACCACAAGATAATGAACACGTCGCAAAGCAATCACAGTATATATATGCACTAGACAATATAAATAAACATAACATCGTAGCCTAGCATCAAAGCAATAGGATGGAATCAAGAATTGTTGGTGTTCACAATGTTCAAAAGACAATATCTCGTAAACAACTTGCACTAGAATCCTGCAAAAAACAGCATCGATATTGTAATATACTCTACCTTTATTTGTTTACTGCCAATAGGCATTGTTCCATTTAAAAAGTCGTACCTTTTATATCATGTATGCATGTAAGAATTTTTACTACCTGGATAATTCAGAGGCGAATCATCGTAATTGGCTATAAACCTGTAAGGAGTCTTGGGACCTAATCTGCATCCGTAACTATTATTAGTTAACAAACAGTTACTAGCAATAGAAATAAGTATTCTCGTCGCGACAACGAAGATAAATATCACAGAAACTCGACAATTGAATGAAAATAACATTTTTTTTTATATAATGATATATCCTGTACATCGATTCATCTAACTAAATTTAGTATATCTAACAATATATTTTCGCAATCAGAAATGAGACGTCAGTCAAAATTTGGTTTATTATTGTACTTCTATATATGAAATATCATGACATAATTGCCCAAATTCAAAGTACAGAATATATACTAGCAGACTCCGAGTTGACTTTAAGGACCTCAGGTGGAGAATCTTAGAAGCTTGCGGCAAACACACAGTGCCGTAGTAAGGCTAACGAGAGCCCGCACTAATCACCCACCTTTTCGACGTTTTAATATATCTATCTCGCTTTAATCGCATTTCTCTCATCTTGAATGTGTTTTTTTTTGCACCTATATCTCGCTGTAATTTTCGACATTACTTTCCGTCGTTGCCAAAGACACATAAGCCCAAATACAGACGAGTCCATAGAATAGATCTAATATATACAAACTGAATCAATAATTTGTTCCACGACCCCTGAAGGGGTTACCGACTCTACGCTCAACATACGCGCTATTTACAAACTCCGCAGAAATGTATAATTATCGTTGTTACAGTACACACTGGCATATTTAATTGTATTATTCATAGAAACGTGCAAATACAATATTACAGAGCCTAATATAACTTATTGCTAGTCCAAGAAGGTGAGAAAAGAACAAATTACGTTCTTAAATTGAAAAAATGTCCTTTAAGAAAAAACTTTTGCATCAGAATCATTACATATAAGGATTTCGTAACATTAATTGCTCAACCAATTGTTCCAATGGAAAATAACTCGTAGATCAGTCAAGAACTGTGTCATAACTCTGAAAAGAACCATATTACAACTCTGAAAAAGAGCATTATAACTTTGAAAGTAAACAATTAATAATCAGTCCTCGCACAACTACTTGATTTAATCCTTTTAATTGATAAATGTTACCAAATCGTTATCTGTAATAATACTGATGTAAAAGTTGCTTCTTTAAGGACATCTTTTCAATTTTAAAAGATATTTCGTTCTTTTCACCCCTTCTTGGATTAGGAATAAGTTATATTAGGCTGTATAATGTTGTATTTCTATATTTCTATGAATGATAGAATTAAATAGGTCAATGTGTATTATATCAACCATAATTATACATTTCTGCGCACTTTATAAATAGACCAATTGGCCCCAGCTGCCTCATCCCGCCACGGTAGCATGCCGGCTTCTCCTTGCCCTCCTTTAAAGGTCCAGGAACAAATTAATGATTCAGCGTGTACAGTCGAAAGACGATGGCGGAGGAACGATGGTGAGGATAGGCAAAAGTAATGCTCTTACTTGTGTGCTATTTCGGTCGTCAACTGGTTTGATGTTCATGATAGATATACACCGATACAAATTTTCAACCTATCTGAATTCTGATTTAGCACACATTCAATTTTGAATCTGCATTAGACACACATTTATTTTGATATACGTTTGTTTTTAACGAATAGTGAACTCCAAAAAGATGAAAAGCAATTCCTAAATATTTTGTATTTTTTTCAATGAAATACAGTATTTTCATAAACTGTACATACACATTAGCAAAACGATGTAGCAATAAAACTAAATTAAATGATACACAATCTTTGTACGTGTCGTTTATTACATATTTAGATACATGCAATCTGATTGTAAATGTAATTTAATGTTGAATAATATGGTATTTTACATTTATTCAATCCATAGTGTATTGTAAATAGTATACTATTGATATGTATATTAAAGTAAATATTAAATATTAACTGTAAATATTTAAAAAATAAGCGTAGTCCTAATTATATCATGTTCATCTTGTTTTAGTCAGAGAAATCTCATAAATATATTAAAAAATGTACAAATACAAAAAAGATAAAATTAGAAAAGACATTACGTACAAGTGATTGGATGACAAAGGCATAGATATTAATACGTTGATATGGACTATATTGGCATACAGGGTAGAGGTATGGAGATGGAAGTGGAGGGACGAAATGGACAGCTTATATGAGAGGTATGCAAAATGGGTGTTAGGGGTGGATAAAGAAACTCTGGGGTACATGGTGAGAGAAGAGTTGAAAAAGGATTGGTTGGGGACGGGAGTGGTGATAAGGGAGTGAGGGTTTGAGAAAAGGATGCTGAAGGGGAAAAGGGAAAGTTGGTCAGGAGATATCGGGAGGAAATGAGAAAAAAGGAGAGAAAGGGAAGGGTGTGGTTAGGGTGAGAGATTGAGAGAAGAGATAAGTTGGAAAGAGTGAGGATAATGATAGAGGAAGCGAAGAAAAGAAGAGTAGAGAGAAAACATAAATGAGGCAAGATATAATAGATGGTATAAAGAAGTGAAGGTAGGAGTGCCAAGGTATTTAAAGGAGACATTGGGAGAGAGTAGGTAGACAAGGGTAGCAAGGTAGAGGCTAGAGAATGAGTTGAGGGATTTGAGATACTGGGTGGAGAGTGAAAAGAGGAAATGTAGGACATATGATGAGGTTGAGGAGATGTGAGGACATGTGTGTGGAGGGGGGGGGGGTCGTGGCGCGAAACGGAGAGTAGAAGAAATGTGGGGGGGAGGATTAGGAGCAATTAGAGGGCAGGATTCTGAGGGGAGTGGATGAAGGGAGGAGAAAAAAATGGAGGAGGGAAGGGTTGGATGGGGGAAATGAAAAAAATAAAGCGAGAGGAACAGAAAGTCCAGAAGGCGCGGAGAGGGGGGTGGGGGGCAGAGGATAAGTGAACGCCAGGAGAGGATAGCGTTCAGTCAGAGAGAAAGCCAGCGTAATACTTAGATGTGAGGTTGTAAGGCAGAAAGTAAGGTAGTAACGTATATATATAAAATCAGAAAAGACATTATTATATCAAGAACCATCTGAGTGATCTCAATAAAATAGACTTACAAATGACATATAGTTAAGCATTGAAATAACGGTGTTGACAATATAAAAATGTGTATCTACTTAGCTGTCTAGTTTATTAGTTACATACAAACTTATACTAATTTACTAGCTGGCAATTCAAAGAGCAGTCATCAAATTAATGTCCGTGCTTAATATATTCTGACTTTAGAATAGATTTCTCGTACATCACTCTCTTAAGACTTCCTTTCAACATTTTTTCTTTGAGCTTTTTTTGAGACTTTCGGTTGAAATTCTCCGTCATGATTTTATTTTTGACATTTTTTAATGGGGATAATATTTTAATTCATCGAGAAGGCGGAAGTGCTGGGCCTAAAGGCACTAACTTCCGATTCTACCTGTGGCGCCAAGATGGCACGAATAATGACGTAAGAGAACCAGATGACGAACGCCGTCCCGTAGAATGTGAAAAATCCATAACTGCAATGTAGAACAAAATATAATTATATGAAGTGTCCAGTAACTGATGGTATAGTCGAGTACAACGGATTCTATGCGAAAACAATACATGAAAAATGCAGAATACATTTTTTTTTATAAACCTTGTATTTAAGAAATTTATTCTGAAAATATATCCAGTATATGCACGATCGTTCAATTCTCTTTCTTTATACATATAAAAATAGATTTTTGAGAGAACATAGCACGTTATTAGTCGCAAATGCATTATTGACCCAAGGGATCAAAAAAAAAAAATATATATATATATATATATACATGTATATATACGAATTGCATTTAAAAAGAGAGAAGTCTAATTTTGTAAAAATAATTACATTTTATTTAATTATTCGAATACACATGCATTCTTTGTGTTTTTTACTACAAATATACATCACAATGCTGCTACCAATATAGAAATACAGAGTGGAAATAAAAATTTTTATGCTCAGAAAAAATGATAAATAGTAAAATATTTTTTACATTTCATCACAAGAGTCGTTTGCTATTTGCTGAGTCTTTGTTGTAGATTATATTATCGCATGCATAATAGTTGACACGAAAAAAATATAATGTTGAATTGTTATATGGTTAAATAAGGATTATTTTGTCCTACACACATAATATTGGTAGCGAATGCAGAAATCATAATGGGCAGAAACGCGTTTAGGCATTATGCATGCCAGAATAAAAGATCTCACTTTCGTTGAAACAAAAATATACACTCTCGTTTATTTCTCTTGAAAAGCTAAATAGCGTCGTAATCGGTATCTGGAATCATCCCTAGAAATAGTTTGTGTAGTATCCACAATTTTAGAAAAATATCTGTTGAAATAGCTTTCATATTTTGAGAAAAGAAAAAGTCATGTATACTAAAATCTGGATGTGTACAGAGGTTGAGAGATCATGAGAATCCATTTTCACATACCGTAACCGATTTAGACTGCGCGATATGCCTTTCCATTATCTCCACACTGCATTGTTAAAACACACTTGTAAAACTCGCTACAAAGTTATTTGTATTAGCTGAATCAAGTTAAAATTAATATAAACAGTTAAAGATATACTTGTATAGTTCTGTTGCAACATAAATACGATTTTGCGAATGCCCGAGAATTGATATATGGCTAATAAAATACATCAAAAAGTCGAATATAAAAACAGTAACAATCTAAAGAAAATAATTTGTTTTTTAGATTATTTCCTTATCAAATCCATTCAATGTTCGATAAACATTTTTTATGTAATGAAAAATGAGGAAGATATATAAGTAGTCCGTAGATACAGAAAACTTGTATACATCGACTACTGCTTTTTATAGCCACATCATGTGTACTCGATTTACCATCTCAAATTAAGATATTCAAACGTATCAGAGACTTATTAAGATAAAAAGAAGATAAAAAATAGATTTTATGTACTTAGTCAGCCATGCGACGAAGGTTCCAAAAACAATAGTTCCTAAAAGACTATAATTGGCTAATGGCCGGAGACTAAGTCTTGCCGGTAGTCTTTCTTCATATCCAGAAAAGAATCCACCGGTAGTGCGTTTCGGCAGTTTCACTACAGTGGTTGGAGGCCTGAGTAACCTTCTGCAGATACTGCCCAGAAAACCGCGCCTATTATACGCGTTGACAATCTCTTCGCGATACTGAAACAATATTGAAGAGATGTTTAATGACAAGCCTACATTCATCAGGTTAAACATATGGTGTTACAATATATGTAAATGCATCAGATAGCTGAAAAAAAAATTACTGAGAAAGACACTGAGTTTCATCATTTAGATTACTAAAATCACATATTACTTTGTGACTCCACGATTTTATGCCAATACTATAAAGGTCAAGTACACTACTTCAGTAAATTTTCAAACATCTCACTGATATATTCATTATGTCACGGGATGAGGAGGAGGGGGTGTATATATGTATGTGTTTTAATATGATTATAAAACATGTGCAGTGTATACTAGAAATTACCTTGTGATTTATATGGCAACAAAGAGCATAGAGGCTGCGAACTAAAAAGGCACACTCATTGCTCCGCACTGGCTGTAATTCTGGGTCACCAAGGTATTCCACGTATCGACAGGTCTGCCTACCTTCTTGGATTGGAACGAATACACCAGGCTTACTGGAGTCTAGGCTCGAGTCCATCTGATGTGTGCATATATGTGTATGTATAAGTTCATTGTATCTACACTAACTTACAACTAGTTTGCATAGATAAATACATATGAGCAAGTTACTGTCTGTCTGCATCCACGTACGTTTATGCATACGCGTGTGTACTCGAAGTTAGCTAGATACTATCCTTATGTATACAATTGACTAATTTACTATACATGCACGCACGCCAGACACATAAATACATTTAATTAGCTACCTTATTATATTAATAACTACCTGTGATTGATGGCAGAAAGAAGTTGACAGGATGCTTTCGTGATATTCCTGATCGGCAACAATAGCCACCTGTGGTATGTCTTCCAACTTGATCTATATCAACCACATATACGCACATGATAAATACAATATAACGTAATGATATATACACTTACTCATGTATTCAACCACTACAGTGTATTTAAGTCTATTGTTCTGTCTTAATGAAAGAAAGTACAATGTGTTTGGTTTAGATGGTACAGAAAGAGTATGAAGAATAGAAATTATAAAATCTAAAGTCAACTATAAAGCATGGTAAAAAAAAAGCATACTTGTGTAGGTTGATAATTAATATTTATAGAAGAGATTTTGTACAGAAGAAATTTTTAGAGGTTTTACAAAAGTTAAGTAATGCTAAGAATATAAGAATTCGTGAACATTTTAAGTTTCATGAAGACAATAATCTAAAACATAAATCGAGTATTCGCAAAAGTTATACAATTGTTACACTTGATCAGAATTACAGAGATAATTTGTGGGATGAATTAAAGCAACTAGTATCAAACACACCTTCACATTCAAAAATATAATTATAAATGCGGTTGAAAGAAGAATGGGTTAATATTACTTCAGAATATTTAAGAAGCGTTGTTTCCTATATGCTAAAACGGTTGGGAGACGTTGTTTGTCATAATGTATATCCAACAAAGTATTGATGTTATGCCCACCTTAAGTATATAAATTATAAAATTTTTATAGCATTCGAATATTTTTGAGACGCGTAAATGCGCCATTTCTACATTTATATTTTTTTGTATAATTCGAAAATAATTGTTTACAGTTTTGTTGTCTATAATAAACAACGTAATATAATAAAAAGCACCTCAAGAAATATTTTAACAATTTGTGAAAATAAACTTAAATGAACTGCAGTGCCCGAACATAAAAATAAATAATTATATTACAAAATAAAATAATTACACAGCGATAAAATTTTATTATCCAGTAAAATTATTGTGAAACATGATATATAATAATATGTGTTTCATATATAGTGTCTTCAAGTAACAGTATCAAAACGATCCACAGGCGAGGGAAGACGAAAATGAATATTTTAAACGACAAAAGGAGGAGAAAAACGGTGTAGTTAACAAATCATATTTTTAAGAAAACACAGGTGTATACAAATTGACTCCAAATTAATGGAATTGCCTTTTTGTTTTGTAATAATTTCTTACCAGAAAAATCTGTATAAATATATAAATATAAAAATGTGTATATTTCACTGACCCACTATCCATAACAAAGTATATTCAAAATAATATTTTTATACATTACTTATATAAAAAATAATATGTAACATTTTGCGTATTATAAAATATTGTTTTACAAAGATATTGTAAAAACTTTTATTTCGATAAATAAAGTTATCATGATTATTTGTAAAAGTCAAAAAATATAAAACATGAGAGAGTGGCTTAGAGGAGCAATTAGGGGAAAACAGTAGACTTTTCGTTAGAATGAATGTATTTCTTCTACGGTGGCGTAAACTCGACTCTTCTTCTCAATTCTTTAAACTAGATTGTTCAAATTCGAGTGCCTTTGCAGTGCCCTAAATAATGCCCCAACATACATTTTCTCATGCACAGACATGCACACACACTCTCATACGTTCGAAAGTCTAGGCACTTCAAATTCTTATTTAATAAGCTTTGTATGCATATATTTTCATACGGTAAACAGCACGGCCGTTTGTCTCTAACACTGTATTATCTTAAGATTATTTTTATCGTAGATTCGGCGTCTCCGATCCTCGTTCCTTACATATTATATATTATTTCATTATTCAAATATAAAACACCGTTTTTCAAATGAATCTCCCGCGTGGAAATCCCAGCCTATATCTACTACACCACCGTAATTTCCTACTAACTCCTATCTAGTATATATTCTACATTCCATTTAATTTTATCATCGCCTTGGATACATTAAAAAAACGTATTATTAGGCATATTTAAAACAATAATAATAATCATAATAAGAAAATATCTTATTTACTGAACTGCAGTATTTACTTTTTATTCGATAGATATGTAATCTTATGCCTTCGTTACACGGATTTGATTGTCTGTCAAACATACAATCCACTTACACATATGTTGGCTAGGCGAGCTTATGCTTCTACGTTATTAGTCGAACAGTGTCTGTTTCCTCGCAAACGTCGCTCAAATTGTGTCTCCTTTATTATTAATGATGCACCACACCGTATGCATTCAGCGAAAATTGTTGGAACATAGTTTTCGACATATATGACAATGTGTACTGATATTTTGTGTATTTTTCTAGCACAACATAGGTATTAAATAAGTAAATGTGATCGTAATTGTATAGTGTGTGATCCTATTTTAATCGGCAAATTCTCACCGACATGTTAAAAAAATGTTTAAAGTAGTTTTTAACCAATTAACTGCGGAATTTATCACGAAACGTGATGCAGAAATACGACGCAGAATGATTTTACAAAAGATGTAAAGTAAAATAAAGAAAGATTACACATTTTATTCGATAAAACATTAGTTTTTCTGCAAATGATTTCCTGCAGTAAATGATCATTTCTTACTTTGCACTACAAATATACCACCTCTCAACCACGCCGAAAGAAAATTTCTGACTGACGTGTACACACGACGAGCGCAGTTAACTACTTAAATGTCTCATTTGCTTCGCCTTGCATTTGATCCGACGTTTTTGTCTGGGGTTTCGTCTTTTGTGCACTTTTTCACTTTGTTCAACACAATACAATACGTATTTTTTTCACTTTCTTCAATACAATACAGAGGCAAGTTGAGAGCCTAAATAACCCTGTCTCCTCGTTTGTGAATATCGCACATCGTATACATAGTCCATTATGAAAGTAATGCGCATAATTTTATCGTGACGCGACTAACCATCACAGCGGGGTAAAACGGGTCGGGAAATGTGGTGAAGGCTCTGCCCTTCAAAAGCAACGACTCGTCAGTTTGTTCCGCGCAGTCTGAGTATAAAGACGTGCCTCCGCGTAAAGTGTGTGTTACGACTTTGTAACACGGCGTGCTGGAGCGTTTGCTTGAACAGCGATACACAATCGAGTTTTGTGTGCGGCTTGGAAAGAATGCAACCGAAACATTTGCGTATCGCTGTTCAAGCGAACGCTCCAGCACGCCGTGTTACAAAATCGAAAAACACACTTTACGCGGAGGCATATCTTTCCACTGAGACTGCTCGGAGCAAATTGGCGACCGATTGCATTGGAAGGGCAGACCCTTCTCCACATTTCTCGACCCGTTTTACCTTGCTGTGTTGGATAGTCGTGTCACAATAAAATCATGCGCATTACCTTCATAATGGACCATGTACATACTGGCATTCATGAAGTTAAGATACTGTACTGTTGATTCAAACCAAAAAAATTTTTGTGACGGCACAACAACAACGGGGGTCTTTTGCTGAACACTCTAATTCCCATCTTTAACTGTAAGATTCAACTGTAAGACAATCGGGATTTCCACCGTTTTGCCTGGTAGGGCTTTTTGGAGGCGTGGAGGCAACAATATTATCACTGATCGTTGCATAGCAGAGTCTTCGATGCGTTACACAAGTCTAGATAAGCAGCGGAGACTTTGAGCCAGCTTACTGCTGATACCGAGCAAAATGGCCTAGGTTATTTTAGAGCTCGCGAACTAGAAACACCTCTCGAGACATAATGATAAATAAAAAGTTCCTTGTACTTTATGTGGTTGACATTTTTTACGTGTATTACCTACTGAACCTTTGAGACTTTTATTGAGGGTGCACCATATTTAGGCTATTGGTTCCACAATAAAGTTACGATGGTGTAATGTATGAAAGCTCGGACTTCTATACGAGAAATCCGACTTCGAATGCCACTCCATGACCTATAGTTTTTCCATGTGATATGTACCGTAGCTCTGGTGGTTCAGAATCCACATTAAACAGTAAGTTCTAAGCTAAATGATCTTTTAGCAGTCAGTGCCAAAAATAAATTGAAGAAAAAACTACAATTTATTACTCCTGCGCATTATGATTTCATCAATGTTTACGTTAATACTTTATGGCTCATCCCATACTGCACGTTATCTCACTTGCATTCGACTACTTTTATTTACTGGCTTCACCGCGTATTCGAATTAGAGTGTATAGCTCGATGTTTGAATCAAAAATATGTGTAAACAGAGATGTGCGGTTCCTAACCGATCCGTTCTCTCTACTAATCAATTCTTAACCGATCAATTCTCTCAGGGCTTTTCTTAGACTGAGTCATAGATTGAACAGTAATATATAGAAGTTTATATACAGTACTCACCTCAAAAATGTCTATGAGCTGCTGCTGAGCATTCGCAAGAAATACAGGCACTCTACGCCTTTCCTCTATACCGATGTCGTCCGTGGAAAACTCGTCGCCATCGAAGAATTCCCAGATAGACGAAAGGAAGCGTTTATTCCTTCTACGTTTCTCCAATGCTTCGATTAAACTAGTAGCCGTTAAGTGTGCTTGCTTTATTGTACCGAGAAACCAGACAACCTAAAAAAAAAGTGTTGGCGTGTGTTTTCTTAAGATTACATATTTGTCGTTGGCGATTAACTTCAGAAGAAAGTACATGTGTACACACATATATTATGTGGCTTAATAGGTTTAAATTAAATAGAAAAAAGGAAAAACTGACCTGAGAGATCGTCGCCATAGAAAACATAGGAACATACTGGTATGATGGACCCTCTAATTCCAGCACCTGCTGGCGCACCACAGACGCCCATTGACTAGTTGTTGTCCTGCTTCTGCTTAAACCTACTTCCTCTGTGCAGCTCTCCATCTCGCAGATTATCTTTGCAAGGTGTGGCTGGGAAAATACCTAGGATACAGAGACACATTTGATTCAATAAACAAATAATTTGTACATCCTGTTTAAAGAAAATGTAAAATATAATTCTCAGTACACCAATCATTCAATGTGGAAACTGCCTTTTAGCACTAAATCCACCAACACTATTTGTATTCCTATTCCTACTGTAACCAGTTAAAATGACAAATTCTTAATGAAAACAATATATTTTGCAGTTGAACATTGATAATAGTCGTTTTGGTACTGAATTAAATAATAAATATCTTCTACATCATTCTCATTTATGGATCTCAACAACTAATCTTGTGTCCTCAATGTCTATTCAAGATATTCTCTAGTTCATTATCCGCATCTCTGAATTCTAATTTATCAGATATGTTAAATAATTCTCTATCCATTTCCATCTTATCTTCAGTTTGAGAAACTTTCTCTTCAACGTTTAAATTAAGCAACTGTTTAATTTAAAAGGTAGTGATAGGTTTAATGTTAATAAAAAATGCGTCTGGGACAGAGTATCAAATGTATGGACCATTCCAATTCTCCTCGCCACTTAATGAACTAATGTTGTATCTTTAGTACAATAGCACATCCTATGCAGTTACTGAAACATTCTATAAACATGGTAGGTAATTCAAGGTTAACAAATCGCTAATATTGTTGATTCTATCAGTCGAACTTTGTAACATGTGACATCAACAGTCTAACCAAGGTGAATAATAAGCATCAAAGATAAAGCGATTTTGAAACTCACAAATAAAGTGAAGAAACGAAAATGCAACTTAATCCTATTTCTATCTATACCTTAAAGTCACGCGAATCTTTGGAGAAAAGAAGAATTTCATGGAATAGCTTACCTTGCGAGATACAACACTCAGTACGATATTATGCATCAGAAAGCCTGCAGCTATATAGCTGGTGATATATTTAACCATGCATGTATCGTGTATATGTAAAGAGAAATTAAACAATGGCTTGTGTCTTAGTGTACCTCAATGATGCGCATACATGATAGATTATGTACCCTATGTCTTACCTTGGTAACTCTAAAGAGCATCAGAGCATTCTTAGGAGCTACCAGGTCAGTCCTCATAAATCTGGGTAAGAGCTGCTGGAATATAGCAGTGTACGCTAGGAGATTGTTGGCTACGAAAGAGATCCACCTAGAGACATCATGTATCTTGCCCCTCTCCTCTTCTTCTAGCTTCCTGAAATTTAGTTAGTTTCAAAATCATTTGTGAACTCTCAATAGCTTACTTAGCTTTAAGATAATTTACTCAATTTGACTCTAAGGAAGTCAATTAATTTTTAAATTATTCAATACATTGATTTGAAAGGGATTAAAATCACTAAAAAATGAATTATATTGCTGTCACATATAAAAACAGGTGTGAAAAGAATTGAACAGTCAACTAGCTACATTGAGACTAGAACCCGTAACCTTTCATATTTCAGAATACTGTTTGTTCTATCACTGAGATACGCAGGCCCAACTAGTGGAAATTAGAAGAAGTAACATGAGAAGTAACGGAGATGCGTATAGCTGACCATTAAATAAATTCTTAATTAAAGTTCACCTTATTCAATACGATTTAAGTTATTTAGACACTTGTGACGCTTCATAAAAGCTATTTGTTTTCACATTTGCAAAAAATGTAATCAATTTAAAACTTATTCTGTCGATTTTCACAGAATTAATTCTTATTTACAAATGTTTATTTTGTGCACACAAGAAATTCATATTACTGCATAATTAATAAACAGAAATGTATTTAATATTCGTACGCACCCTTCTTTGCTATATGAAACGCCAAGAAAGTAACGCCAAGGTTGGATAAAGCTGAGCCATGCCTCTAATATAAGCCTGAATGAACTGTCTAGTGGCCAGTGATGTATCGCCTTACGCAGAAACGTATATATTTTCCCCTGTACCGAGGGGAGGATTATCCTGCGTCAATATAATTTTTATATATTAAGTAAACCAGTATATTTTATTTATAATAGCATGACTTTCAGATAATCTTGAAAAAAATCAATATCGAGAAAAATGTTGTGTTATAGCTTATTGAATTTGCTTTGATTTCCGCTATAAAAACATTGCATTGAAAATATCTAATTCGACAAAAAAAGAAAAATCATTGATGACCTTGAAATCTCCAAAAGAATGAGTGAAAAAGAATTTGCTAATCACTATACGAGTCCTTATATACCGAAGAATTTTTTACTCCACTATTACTTCGTATTTTCAAAGGTGGCAGAAAAATTTTAACTGATAAAGATATGTAAAGCACCCTGTATACACATAGTGTTTTAAAATAAATAGAAAATATAAATTTATGCAACAATAACACAATGTAAAATACATCAGCGCTGTTTCTTAACATCTATACAGTGTAAGGATTGATGTACATTCTTATTTGAATATAAAATGTTTTCAAAATATTATTTTGACGACAAGATCAAATATTTTCTGAAAAATATTTCATATCATTATAGTGGTATGCAAAGATTTTTATGCAGTGGTCAGTATTATTGGCCCGTCACATGGAAAAGAGTGAAACATTTGCAAGGACAATCATCGATTTCGCTGGAGAATTTAGATATACAAAACCGTATACTTTAGGCATAACACAGAATACAAGTACTCGTACAACAAAGTTTGAAATATGTATTTATCTTTGCCGAAGTGATTTATGTGTATGTATGTAAGTGCGTGTATATATAGCTTTATTTTCATTGAAAAAAAATGAAATTAAAAGAATTAATGAGAATATTTTTTAGACTGGTTTTAAAATGGCTCGCCTGTTTTGCCTTACGTTTGACCTGTTCCTTTTGTATACCGAAATACAAAGGCAAGGTGCAAACCTGGAAAAAAGCGTCGTCTTAATGTAGTTGAAAATTTGGATCTTTGATTACGTTCGCTAATCAAAACATTATTCAGCTTCGTGTCATACCCATCAAAAAACATCAACTGCCTTTTATTCTAACATGGTAGTTGCAAACATACACTTTTGCGTTCTTGAAATATTAAGCTTCAGAATGGCTACATTTGAGGAATATGTTACGTATTTAAATTTTTTCCAAGCCGAAATGTGGTGTTATTTCGTTCAATAACAATTATTAACCAATATATATATAAATTTATCGAATAAACTAAACTTCTTTCAATGTGCCATGGTAAACATATTATAAGTAGCTTATTATAATAAAGTGACTACCTATATAAAACTATTTACTTGTAATTACGTCACTAATATATAAGGAGCTTCATAACTTTTGTGTTACAATAATCCGCGATAATACGTGTGCAATACTATATATAACAGTTTAGTCACATCCAAATGCATATTAATATAAAGTAAATGATAAAAATAGATAATTAGTTTCAGTGCTCACCGCTTCAGCTCGTCCATAGCACTCTTATCCCCAGTAGTGCTGTTCGCAAACTCGTGGAGGGTCTTTATGAACGCACGTACCAGACGTATATGCTCGCCAGAATGAATGCTGTGCTACAATTAGTTTTAAAGTTTTGAAAATAATGCAAAGCATTGCTACGCCACAACATCATTTAAAAAACTGACCAAACACATACCTGTATGTTAAAGTCATGTTTTGTTATGTTTGTTAAAGTATGTTTTGGTGAGGCAATATGTTCCTAAAAATTTACTGTCTGCACATACTTACACAATAACGCAAGTACATGTAGAAGATTTAGTTACATACATATTGTCACGGACTATCCGCGACTGTCGTATTTATCTCACGAATGATCTTGTACTTACAGATTTTTAATTATAGTTTTAAAATCAAGAAATTCATGGTTTTGGGTCAAGCGTGTCTACGCGACACTCTTCTGGGCTGAGGCAAATTTATTAAATATATTGGGCGAATTTTTGAATTTGAGCAACCATGTGAACAAAACCTTCTTTCGGAATAAAGATTTTTATTAATTATTCCAACTCAGGGTGAAAGGCTTAAATTCGAGTTCCTGTCCACTGCGAAGTTTACGTTTAAATTTATTTCTCATCAAACTGACCCTTGGTCTTCTCGGTTACACCGATACGCAATCGAGTGCGCCTCAGTCTTCCCGGAGAAGACTTCAAGCCAGGACAGATCGGAACTCTCCAATTATGAAAAGAATTTAATGCTGTTTGATTCCAGATACTTGTATTCTCTCCGATGCGCAGTCGAGTGCGCCTCAGGCAGTCTACAGATATCGGGATGTCCACTATTAAATGGAGAAAAACTCGATCAAGAATACTTACACAATATGATTGAATCTTACTCGTTAAAACTTAAGCCCAGAGAGATCGAGATCGTCGCGAACCGTGGAGCAAACTCGTATATTGATGATCTGACTATCCACCGTGACCAAAAGTACCCTGTTATATAGGGATAGAGTTCTACCCCTTCCTAATGGAAAAATGACGACGGCATGGTCTGATTCTGTACGCGTGTCTATATCATGCGTCTTGGATTTCGGTTTTGTTTTGGGGGTTCTCAGAATTCTTGATGTTGTCAAGGAGTTAATGTTTCCGCGGATCTTCTCCCCGTTTCCTGCTATGATTGGGATACTATTTCACGGCTTTGATTCACAGCCGCCCAGTGCCGATAACTTAGATTGTTTGGTCTCTCTATCTCCCCTTTCATAGGCGTAGGGACGGTGCACGTAACAATATTTAATTACTGTTAGACACATACGATAGAAATTGTGACAAGGATTTGTGTCTAATTAATGGAAAAGAAAAGTGTACTTGTCCCATATGTATTTTCGAGTCAAGCTTATTATTCACTGAAGCAGTCATATAAGATAAACTTCAAAGCATTGACAAATAAACATAGATAGAATCGTAGTATGCAAAAAATGAAAATCGTGAAGTTTGGTAGATGCCTTGAAGTACGAAGATCTTAACTCTTTCTAACGAGTAACATCAATCGCGTACATACAAGAACTTCGTAGCATCAAAACTGGGAGATAGGCATATCCAGCAAAAACCCTCTTTTACCCCTGTAGTTTCCGGCAGTTTTTTCTATGTGTGGCTAACATAAGCTAATTTAGTATTTAGTACCTGGCTGACTACTAGGTTGTTCAATAAGTTTGTGAAGTACCGCCAATTCTTCAACAATAGAACTAAAATTTCGACGTCATTGTAATATTTCATGTTTCATAAGAAACTCAACCAAAATTTCAATATTTTTTTGCAATATTTTAAATAAATTTTTGCGTTTTAAAAAGCAGTGTGCACAGTGCGTGCTGCGTGCAATAAAAACACATTCGAATACAACTTTGTCAGAAAAATTTGCAGCGTTTTTTTAGCTTTTAACGTCTTTTTAGTTTAAAGTCTTTAACTTTCAAAATCTCGTTTTTTTTTATTTTGGTTCCGTGAACTTATTGAACAAATTACCATGTTTCGTTTAGATAAAGGGAACTACAGGTATAAATTACATGAGAAATTGTAGTATATCAACTATAGGATGTAATAATCAACTTCCTCAGATTCAACCTTTACATTTAATCTGCAACAACAATAGCAACGGAGGCATGATTGAAATTAATAAAATATTAAGTCGTAGAAATAAATCGCTTTAAGTAAGTTTTCGAGTGTGCGGCATATTGTCAAATGTCAACGTAATATTCAACCTTGTTGTATTTCTAAGTGTTGATAACATTCATTGTATAATTTTATTTCCTAGACGCATTTGCTTGAGTTTTTCTTCGAATAGATGTTTATTAAAGATCACAGAGAAAGGCAAAATCCATATGCTGCAAAGCTATAACTAAAACGAAAAGTAGCAGCTATTAAATGTCCAAGCTGTCCTATCCACATTTAATTTTTTTTACTTGTTTTTTTTTTCAACAATAGTCTAGATTTTTAATTAAAAAAAAAGACAGAAAATACAGATTTAGAATAGGAAATGCGAGATATGTATTAAAACTGGTTTGATGTACGTCGGGATCCAATATTGCGGAAATTTTCGGCGAATAAATAAAAAGTAAATTGCAAGAAATTGCAATGATTTCGACTAGTTTCTGTCACACAAGTAACAATTATAGAAGTACTCGCGATTAATTCAATTATGTGTACATTCTTCGGTGAAATGCATAATTGCGCCGTGAATGTACTAGAAGTTGAAAACTTCCAAGATTTAGTAAATTACGTCGTTGTTGACAGTAGGCCTCTAAGTCGACAGTCAATTTTATCCCAAAGTTCTTTGGTGTCTAACATCCTGATGACATTATTTTTCCGAGCACTAGTAATGTTCATTATCTCCATCTAAAAGGAGGCCATAAACTTCAAGTCAATGATCAAAACAGAAAGCTTTTTAATATCCAGAATGCTCACATTTGCTTCTTCGGATTCTTTTTTCTCTGCGGTGGCGTGTTTTTCTTAATAAGAATGATGTTTAAATCGCGATTTTCTTTTAACGTGGCCCTATTCTGATTAAAATTAAATCCTCAACAGTTGCGTAGGGTGTCCACGTGGCACCTTTCTCATAGTTAAATAAGTTTTAAAATCATAAAAAATGCAAATTTAGACACTATCTCTGTATGACATCTGTACGAATATAACAAAGCCTTATTGAGTTCGGCCAATTGTAGCGCGCCAAATTAATCTTTATATTCTGTCTGCAGAAACAAACGGGCATGTTCAAAGTTCATTATAAAATCATAGAAATGAGTCCGTTTATTGAATTTACAAAATATATTCTAATAACGTTGAAACTTAGCTGAATCATATTTGGCAGCCAAAACGATATGTTTCCAACATTGATTAAAACCGTTGGAGCCATTTTCTACATTTTTTTAAACAAGTCATAATTTTGAGGATAATTGCGTACAAAACTTCAAGATACACAGCCTACTTACGTATCTAACTAGTTAGCATAATGATCGCTCCCTCACTCAAGCGCGCGCACACATACACAGGCACATGACATACATACCTCACTGCCTAGTTCTTAAATCTGCCAAACATGCATTGACAATATAATTTATTATAAGTAAGAACTCACCCTTCGTGGTACAGAGACAGGGTAAGAAGCACCAAGTCTCGAACCCACTTGGTCCTCTTCCGCATACTCCAACCAAAAATCTAGGAAGACCTGGATGACCGTCTCGCTGCGCCACACTTGAGGTAAACATTGCTGTTGCGGAGCACCAGTCGACGGACTGGTGCAACCAGGTGACAAAATAGATGTTCTTAACAAGCGTGGCGTCTGTGACCTGTGACAATCTCTGAGATACAGAATATATATATATATGAGAGAGAGAGAGAATAAATAAAATAAATATAGAAATGAATATAAAGAAATTGGAGATGAGAAGGGGTTGGGGTTTGGAACATGGTGGGGCTAAGAGGGAAAGATGAAAGCTAATGGAACAGTCTGCAGGAGCACGATACATATGGCTATGGACAACATATATGTCCTAAACTGTATAGCCAACAGGCAACTCGGAAAGAAGGGGGGAAAGATGGTGCTCTTCTATCTAGTAGATCTTAACCCTTTTAGTGCCAGACGACGATATATCGTCGTTCGCCACACTTGCGAAAAGTGCCAGCGACGATATATCGCTGCGCATCCAATAGCGCCGTACTATTCGCATTGCGAGAGAACTTTACCTCAAAATAAATTTAGAAATCGTTATAAATGCTTTAATCTCATTGTAAGAGAATTAAAAAAATTGTTTTTGGATAAAACTTTTTGTTATATTCTATGCTGGTTAGTGCCGAGACAGCCTATATGCTGGAGCGATACGGTAGTATCTCGATACGGGCCATCGTCTTGGGACCGTATTTGCGACATTCAATAGACACGTAATCATAAGTATGCGATTACGATTACGACAGAAAACCTCTTTGAACAGAAAATCCTTCGAACAGAAGATATCACTTTGAGATGGCGAGAAGAAAACCAATTAGTCTTTCCTTGGCCTTTCTAAAGTGCGTTTCTAAGCAGTGTTCGCGAACCGTCAGTTATTTTATACAACATTTTTGCAAAAACTACACCCTCTTACGGATATGGATGACGCAGAGTTAGTTCAATTTATTGATTTTTTTCAGTGGCGTCATACCACCTACACGATTCACTTCTTCTGTAATAGGTCTGCCTGACGCTTGCCGTGCACCGTGCAGTTATGCTTCTGTTCTCAGGACCGATATTGGTTATTTTGTTAAAAATTATTAAAAATGTTATAGTTATACTTCATACTACGTGATATACATAAAACTGTGATCAAACGATGACTGTTCTTATATGCAAATACTGTTTGAATATGAGCAACCTGTTTTTACGTTTTTCATCATGTTTTATATTCATGTTTTTCGTGTGATTTTCACTAACTATTGAAATGCAATTGCCATTACATTATTTTCCCTTCCTTCCCTAATACGCTGCATTTTGAATTTTTTAAATATCATTCTTAGTTTGGTTTTTATCGGCGTTTTCCTATACCTTAGTAAAATCGTCAAATTTGTCCGCTCATCTTCACATAGGTATCCGTTTGGCGCTTGGCACTAAAAGGGTTAAGGCAGCCTTTCATTCTGGAGATGGGGAGGAGATCGGCAAATATAATAAGGAAAGTTAGAGTGAGGGAGGGGCTAGTGACGCTGTACTAGTTTAAAATATGTAGAACTGTCTACCAAAGTTCAAAAGAATTTAATACTAATCCAATCTCTTTAAAACAAATTCTGAAAATCATACATTTTAAAGGCTTTTACATGTATCTCCCCCCTTAACACGTTAAGTGCCACATCAGTCACCGGTGACTGATGCTGGACTTTCTGTTAAGGCCGCATCAGTCACTGGTGACTGACAGCGCACTTCCAAAATTGCGAGCGTGGTCTGATAGGGATTTCCTTCTAAATTCGGGTGCCACTCAACGTGTTAAGCTTACGATTTTCTTTTCTTCCAGACAATCTATGTTAACAATAAAAAGCATTCCACGATATTGGAAATAAATATCTCTGCCCCCAATTTTAACATTCCTTACACTTCATACGTCTTTGCTGTACATTTTGCGTTAGTTGGCATGTATCAACTTATGAAATAGTAATACACGGTCTTCACTCAAGTACAACCATTTACACCACAAATTATTAAATACTAATAGTAATTTAAATTAAGGTGTGCCTGAAGTTCAGGTATCTTTCATATAGCGCATCCTCCCCTTCAGCGGCCTATATGTATATATATCACAGCTACCTGTCTATATCTTATAAACATCACCCATATATGTGTCTATACGTAATATAATAAAGCTAAGTTAATAAATTCAGATTTATCCAAAGTTCATCAACGATTAATTACCTCCTAGACTCGGGAGACTGCATGAGCTTTCTTTGTGGCGTTTTTTTGACGTACGGTGCAATGATCGGGAGGACCGGCGAGTTATCCCTGGGCAGGAAGTGGTATAGGTAGCAATGTGCCAGCTGCACATAAGCCGTCTCCCAGTTTGCCCAAACATTCTCCTGCTGCTGCTGCTGTAGCCATGGGTTGGTTAAGTGATACGCGAAGTGGAAAACATAGTACTCAAAGGGATATGTATGTGCGTTCAGGAAATTTAAAGGCTTGCTATTAGGTGTGTGTGTGTGTGTGTGTGTGTGTGTGTGTGTGTGTGCGCGCGTGTGTGTGTGTGTGTGTAAATAGTAAATTAATTACTGTACATTATCAAGCTAGACATTAACTGCACACGAGAAAAACTGTAGCAGAAATTTGTGTTAAAAAAATCAAATGGGCAGATGTATATCTCTTCCCACATGTATTTTCTGCCGAAGCATATTATTCGTTGAAGGTATCACATTTATTAATTCGACCGTTGGATGAGAGCAATCAATGAAAAGTAAGAGTAAAACAATGTGAAGTAAGTGCCCAGACTTTAAAATATTTGCATAAAAGTATTAGATGTACTAGTTAATTCTCTACTTTTTTGACAGAAATAAACTTCTGGAAATCCAAAGGAGCAAAAGCTGAAAAATGCACCAGATGTGGCAAAACTTCCTTGCCCAGCATCCCTTTTTATTTTTAATTTTACCCAGCTTTTGCAACCGAACAGAAATGTTAGGTTAGGTAATTGCTAATGTAGTAACTAGTTCTGATTGGGTTTGGTATGGATTATCGATTAATGGTTGCTCTAAATCTTCATCTTCAAACTTCTTTAATCTTCATCATTTATCATATTTATGGTTAAAATTTCCATTTTAGGATCCCTAGAACCACTTTTTATTTGTGCTATAAAGTACAGCAGCATTCTCTGATCCAGAAAACATCCAAAAGCACTTAAATACACCTCTTTAACTATGTTAAGTATACATATCGATAAATAAATACTTTAAAACACTGTTTTTAAATAAATACTTAAAACACTGTATAAGGTTTTAAATATTTTCTTGGGCGACTAGATACTTCAGAAACAAGTACATGAGGTTGGTACTAAGGCGAAACAGACGCGGTGGAATGATGATAGAATAGCTTGTTTCCAAGAGAGGAGCTGGAGCTCAATGTATTAACAAGGAAACTACCAAAGCTTCCGATGTACTGTTTCCGCCAATCATCCTTCTCACTGTGTTCGCTTGGCTTTGAGACTCATCGCTCAAAGCCTTTGTTACGCTGTCGACTTAGTGTTCATAACTGTTCAACGAATAATATGCTTGGGTCGAAAATACGCGTGAAGAGAGGTGTACACTTTTCGTCCAGCTTATTAGACCTGCATTCGTCACATCGGTTTCGTTTGGTTTAATCAACGATAGATGATAAAGCTATTTACGCATATGTTGATAATTTAAGTAAATGTACATGTGTAACTAGTAAAACAATTATGCTATATCAGGTGATAATAAAAGCATAATCTGATATTTGAAGAGCTTAAAGTACTCATTGTAAAGAATAAAAAAAAAATGTTTAATTAACGTAGGTCCTAAGACCAACGTTTTCAATGTAAAATTGACTGTAATTATTTTTTAAGCGTCCAATGTCCTCAATGATTCTGAGATGACCATGGGTTTGGTAACATGAGTGGACGTCGGCATTAATGCGATGTTCACGATATTTACGACCACCCTATTTCGCTTTCAACACAGAAGAAAATTAGTTCAAGGTCAACTAGTGCTTTCTATGAAAAATTAACTTTTATTATTTTCATTATCATAGTTATATCGCATAGAATATGCATACTTTTTCAATTATTTCATCTGTGCTGTATGTATTATACAACCCGCATGTTTTATTTCTTAACACAAACCCAGAAAATTAGTGATTGGTAATAAATAAAACAGTCTTTGAGTGTCCAAAAAAAGCTAGTTGATAAATATCATAAATATTATATTAATGCCATTAACAATTCACGTTTATGAATTTAGGAACGTCTCAAATTCATTTATGATATCAAACGCTCATAAATTATTTCAGGTAATTTTACTTGGATACAGATAATTTTGGAATTTGGACACTTTTTACTTCTGTCACTACATACTACAACCTCTTTAAGTATAGCATCTATCTATTTTGACACTGTGTACACATACGTTAGTCTATTATGTCCATATATACTTAATATAAAAGGATACTCATATACAGTGCAGAAGCCAAGCGCGTACCCTGATCGTCCCTGATTTTATCCAGGTAAAACGGAGGTATAACGCCTTCCTCTAGCATACAGCGTATCTTGGACTGAAATCAGAGATTCATTTTTCTAAATAGATTTATTACATAATACGTTAATACATAATTTTAAGAAAAATCATATTTTATATGACGTAATTAGTATATTTTAATTGCAGAGATACAAGTTTTCAAAAATGAAGAAGACAACTCCTGACTACCTTCTTGTTCTAAAGTTAATGGCCCTAGCATGTAAAATGTGAGTGAAGGAAAACGACAAAGTAAGAGCAGAGACTCAGTAAACAATTGCACGTAGTATATAATTAGGAAGTATACAAGACAGTAGCGAACAAATCCTACAGAGTTGATTAATAAGTTTGCTGGTGGCTTATGGAATAATGATGATGCAACAGAGGAGGTGAAGGATCATGAGCAATAAAACGGTGATAGGATGAGGAAGAGCATAAAAAAGAAAGGTGAAACGTACAACTGTTAGTGTTTCACACCCAATTGCGCGACACTGGCCCTATATCTATGTTATCCTTCTCAACACAGCTAATTATGCAACATGACACATAATACGGTATGTAGCAAGGATTCTTTAAGAAGAGTGCACAGTCTGACAGTACAGTAATCAATCTATGATTTTCGTTCAGCATGGATACCATTTGTGACATTTACGAGACAGGAGACACCGTTCTCCCAATGCGCAACTTGCCTGTTTATTGTACCTCTTTATTAATAAAGTAGACCGTGGACATTCTTATTTCGATAAAAAAAATCTCCCTAATATGTGTCACGTACTATCGTTTTTATTGATTTTTGTAACATTCTGAAATAAGGGATTTGCAATTTTAGGTCAAGCATGTCTACGTGACACTACTCTGAAATGAGGTAAATTAATTAGTGATTTTGGGCAAATTTTGGAGGTTGAGGAACCATGTCAAAAAAAACCTTCTTTTGCAATAAAGGTTTTTATTGGTTTTTCAAGATCGAAATAAAATTTGTTAATTTTGGGTTTTTGTGCACCATGTATTAGGTTGTTCGGAAAGTCATTTCGTTTTTTGGGGAAAATGAAAGACAGTTTTCGTATAATGAATAAATATTTTATTAAATTATATATTGGCCATTCTGGTCCAACACCTTTTGCCATCTTTCTGGCAGTAACATAATTCCCCTCTCATAAAAGT